>CAEGAE010091786.1:0-143379 GCA_903067095.1 Girardinus metallicus | reverse complement strand
TATATATATATATTTCAAGCCATTTCTGTTAGTCATTCCTTTTCAGTCATACTGTAATGTCATTTAGTACTTCTTCCTGGTAACTCCGTGTAATGCACAAACCTCTTCCAGCCTGGCTAGATGTCTTCATTCAGAGTTTTCATTAAGTTTTTAGCCAGGTTTTGCAAAGTCCAAGCCAGTTTCTTTTTACTTCACCCCCCTTTTGGTTTGCAGAATGTATCTGACTGTGTTCCACAGTTTGTTCTAGTTCTGCTTAATCACAGATGAGGAGAGAGGCAAGGGGATGTCAGAATTGTTTCTGATGGGGAAAACACAGTCATTGGCTGCAGGGTTCACGAAATGAGGCCCCGTTAAAAATGGCCAGTGTCCTTTCTTATTTTTAATTGTGCAAGAATAAAAACGTATGTCTTGGATCCAAGGATGAAACAGTCTTTCTCGTGACTTGTCCTTTTCAATCTCTTAGAGTCGTTGTTTGTAGAAAGAATGTGATTTCCTGAAAAAAAGATCTGATTTATCTGGACTGCTGACTAAAAAATTAGTGAATTTTCTGCTGAATACTTGAAATATACTTATATATATGTTTTAACTCACATTATACTCATAAGCAATACCAAAATGAAATTGGGAAAATGATAAGTCAACATCTGTTTTGCAATATCAGTGAATCAGTGGTTAACCATTCAGGAGTCCTGGCAGGTAAATTGCTTATATTTTAAAACAGAATATTTACTAAACAGCCTTAGCCAACAATGGCAATAAATAAGTAAAAAAACAAACAAACAAAAAACCCTCCCAAAGATTTGTGATGTCATTACAAGATCAAAGTTTGTCAACATCTTTGTTCAAACGTATAGTGGCTTACAAAAGTTTGTCCATTAACATACCCTGAATCGATAATGTACGAATACAGTGGTTTACTGGTTTTCTGAAAGTAAACACTCATAACCAATAGTGACCACTGCAGATTTTTACACTATGATTTTCACAATAAGTAACACAAAACGAACTCTGAAGGTTACTTATTGTTTGCTACTGTTACTTTTAGTGTGAGCTAGTGATGACTTTCTACTCCGCTTTACCAAGGGGAGCCAAAGGTTAGGAACCCTTAAGCTGTGTGTCCAAAACCTTCAGGTTATCACTATTTTTCATTTTACTGCTCTCACATTTTTCGCTTCACTTGACCCTTTATTAATCCACTGCAAAGGCATCACAGGTGAATTGAACTCTTTGTCCATCTTTTCTCCAGCCCACATCCTCTGCCTCTCTATTACTCAGTTTCTCTCCCGGTCAGTCACAGATTGTCTTGTAGCCTCTCCATGTAGGTTCTGATTTCAGACTGACCCAGGTCCATATCCTGGCACACCCACTTAATGTCATCCTCATTACTATTGGTCACAAGAACTGAGGAGTTGACATACGGGCCACTACTACCCGAATTATCGTTGGGCAAAACGGTGGCAAAGGATGTGAATTTGACTCGTTTGCGCTTGGCAGCAGCAACTGCAACTGCAGCTGCAGCTGCGGCTCTGGGGGAATTATTCAGATGCTCTGTTTGCCCAGTGGCATCTTTCCCACCAGTAGTGATTGCAGAAAGGCACTGATGGGGTTCTGGGATAGACCGAGGCAAGGTCTGTCCATGGGCCATTCTCCGCAGTCCACCTGTGCCGCCACTGCCACCACTTATTGTGCCCATGCCAGAACCTACACCCATCACCAAAGTGTTCCCAGCACCATTCAGAAGGTACTTGCTCTCTTCATATCCTCCTTCGTTTCTGTCAATGATGGTAGTGCATTCATCAGGTAGGCCCTGGCATTGGTCAGCATGGTCAGCTAATAGGTCAGCCTCAGTGCCAAGCCACACCCAGTCATGGGCATGGTTCATGTTACCGCCTGCTTCCAGTACAGGAACCTGCTTGTGACGGTACCTAAAGAAAAAAAGAGACGATAATTTGGCTTCAGTGAAGAGTAAATGAAGAAACAAGAAATGAATCTGATGATTGTCAGAAATTTAGCTTTATTTTTTATATGGTAAGACTTTGTACTAAGCTTTTCAACAGATTTGTGTCAAGATACAGAAACTCTGACTAATATCAACCTAAAAACTTGAATGGTAAGATATAAGTAAGAGTACAGTATACCCATAGCTATCAAGATTAAGATATTGTGGTCTTAAAAGATCACAATATTTCAATTATATTTCTCTTCAAAGGGAGCTCTGTCTTGCTCTCTGCCTGCAAGTTGAATTTGTCTGGTAAACTCTTTAAAATTGATAGAGCTTGACTACTTTTAGTATTTCTGTTTGAGGCTCTTATTTTGAAGTATGAAAGAAAATATTAAAATATTTAAATTGCCCTGTTATGTCAACAGAGTTGGCAGACAGCACATAATTTAATTCATTTCTAATATTCTTTTTAATCTTAAAGGGACATTAAATGACAAAATAAATCAAAGAAGTCATCACAACTGTTAAATTGTTTGTATTGAAGCTCTCTTTTTTTTCAACTCTTAAATAATCAGAGGGGATATTTGAGTTAACAGTTTTCTGAAAAGTTGAAATGCTTTAAATCATAAATTTAGTTATAACCTTTACTTTTAATTACCTGAAAGCAAAGCTGACGCAGTTGATGAGGAAGACCAATATGGCCAGACAGAATACTCCCAGAAGAGCATACATCCCAATCTCCAGGTCTGAAAGGCCTCTTGTGGTCTGGGTCAGCTCACCATTCCCAGTTCCTGGAACTTCCACTTGTACTGGGTTCTTACTATAGTCCCCGCCTTGACCTGACCCTCCCCGACCACTGTTGCCACCACCAGCGGCTCTTCCACCTGAAGCACGGTGGGTAACTGTGCTTTTTGTTGTTGTGCTAACCTGACAAATGGAAATTAACACATTACAATGTTTCAGTTTTAGTTGCAAAAAACAGTAAATTAGTTAAAAGTTATCTGATGTAAAGGAGAGAACTGTTATCCCAGTATAAATCTTATTCTTCATTTAAAGCAGAAATTTTGAACTGTAACTTTGCTGCTGGTGAGTTTTGACAGCATTAGGTGAAAAGATCGATTATCTCCACCTCCTCCCTAAGCTGCTATTCTGAAGCAATACACCATTCCCGACCAAAAACAACCAATCAGAGCCAGGAGGAGGTTCTCAGCGCTGTCAATCAATGTTGTATACATGCTCCTCAATGTGCTGTTGGCATAGAAACAACTTATTGTTGCAGGAAAACCACTTATATAACACTGGTGGCTATGCTAACTAGCCTGAGCATTCACAACAACCTCTGCTGGCTACAGCGTCGCTAGCAGAGATGAGAACAAGAGGTGGGATGAGCAGCGCCACATGGCTTGTGATTGACAGCAATAAGACCCTCCTCCTGGCCCTGGTTGTTTCTAGTTAGCATGAGGAGAAGGCAGATTTTTTCACAGATTATGTCTCATACCGTCCTGTCACATCATAGTCACAGCTTCAACAATTATGTAAAAAAATGTGCTTTATTAAAGTTACATACCGACGCTATAATAAAGCAGAAATTTTGCAGACAGTAATTTCAGGAAAATATCCAAAATAATCTTCCCACCTTCCTCATGGCTCCTTCCTCTCGGTCCACAGCCACACTATTGGAATTCCATTCCCCTCCATTATTTGTCCGTTGCTCACTGGTGCTGTTTTCTAACCCTCCACCATCCTCCGCTCCACCTCTCTCGTCGCTGTTTGCTCCAAACTTAACAACCACATTACCAACTCCAGATGCCAGCACACTCTTCCTCTTGGACTTCTGGCAAGTTTCAGAAATTACCATTTCCACACGAAACAGTGGACCCTGTCCATCACCCTCAGCCACTATAATTGGCCAGTGCTGCTCCTGTTTGACAATCCAATAACGGGAAAATGAATAGACATGTTCTTGTTATGTTTGAATGACGTGCCATAGAGGTTGTTTTAGATTTTTAAAAAGAAAGTGTTTTAACCTGATTGGTTACAGAGATGACATTCTCATCCAGTGAGACAGCTGAGAGGAGGAAGTCCTTGGGATCATAGATATCAAGAGGTGTCACTGAGCCATCACTGTAATGAATCCACGCACTAACCACAGCTTCCTGAATGTGAAAACAAAAACGGAATATGTTAAGTTCCAGGGTTTGGAAACACTAGACAAAGCAAAATGTTTTTAAGGCATTTTAGCCATTGGCAGAAGGATAATATGTTGTCGTTACAGGAAACTTTGCAGAATGTGAACCTTAAATGGCAACTGTAATTATTTTGTGGTTTTCTTGTAATTAATTGAGACTTTGGTGACCTAATAGTGTTTTCATCAATATAACTGAAATAAATAATCAATTTTTACTATTTGGACTAAATACAGAGAGACATATCTACTCTTCCACTGACTAACATGCAAAGCAGCTATATCCTTTTTGACTCTGGGTCAAATCCTTGTCTCACCAATACATATCTTCACTAAATCATGCCAGCATGTTGCCATCTCATCCCCTCCTGCTTCAGTTTATGTTATAGGGTCACAAACCATTTTAAACCCATGGAGATACCTGCTGTAGGTAGTATTTTTGATAAACCCGGTAAAGTGATTTGGCCAGAAACCCTAACTATAATTCTATGGCCAAAGTATTACAGATAATAAATAAAATTGGGAGAAATTACAGTAACAGCATTCATCACTACTTATAAAAAGTGACTGTATTCTGTGGTAAACACAAAATATTTTAATTAAGTTTTCTTCAATCATCTGACAGTCATTATATGTGAATGCATAAATGTATTTGCAGAAGTAATTATTACCTGTTTAGGTGTGTGAAGCAGATCTGTAGCTGTAGTTGTTAGCTGTATTGCTTGGTAATTTCCAGGACTCGCTGTCATACTGAGCGACAAGGACGCAACCAGCTGGACTCCCAGGTCTGTTATTGTTACCTGCAGGAACAAATATAATTTATTAAACAATCTATAAAGGCTAGCAAAAAAATCTTGGACTTCCACATGTTTGCAATAAATACAAAATATTTCTGTATTTATGATGAAGGAACAGTGACATTATGTGCAACTTAAACTAAAACTAGAGTCACTTCAATTATGTAGTTGATACACATTTTTTATCTTCACTTTTTCAGTGTTATTTTTCATGTCTATGTTAACCCTGCGAGTTAATAAAAATGACACTGTGAATCGGCTTTGTTGCTTTATTCCTAGACCTTGTCATTTCTGAAAAATAAAACTGCTTGATTGACAGATCTGTATAAAAACATTATGTTTCTGTTCTATGTTTCTGCAGTGTGTCATCATGGGGAGTACCAGCACTTATTTACTTCAACTTAAATCACTTCTAAAAAGAAAAATGTAATAATAATCCAGTAAAAAAACCCATTAAACGGAATGAAGCAGCTAAACTAATTTACATGTTACTCTACCTTGTCATCCAGGACTGTCACAGTCTTCTCTGCCAGGATAGAATCAGACAAAGGGGACAAAACCTGCAACGAATCATAAAATGAACATAAATTTTACTGTGAAGTGTGAAAACATAAATCTAAAATTACATTTAAATTTTTTAAAGGATTTTCTTTAGGCTCTGTTGGTCTTTATGGAGCAGTAAATCTGCACAAACTAGAGAAGAAGAGAGAAGGAGAAGGGGGAAGACTTGCAGCAAATGGTCCAACACCAGGAATCGAACCCAGAATAGCTATGCTTTAGGTTAATTTCAAATATAAAACACTAGGGATCACTTTGAATCATTGGTGGATATTTTTTACAGTGGGGCAGATTTAAATATTGAACCTGGAACAAACAAGGAAGAATATATGGGAAAGTATAAAGGACACCAATCCTAATTTTCATTGTCCTACTTATTCAGACTTTGAAAATACTGTAATTAAATACCATTCTTTTTCAGACTGTGTAGGGAACCAGGCTGAAATAACTTCTTACACTTATGCTAACAGAATTGGCAAGATGCTTTATAGTCTGTTATTACTAACCATGTCCAAAACAAGCATGTAAACCAACATGAATAAACAGGATCTTTTCATAACTGATTAGATATCTGTGTAAAGACTGGAATGTGTTGCATTCAAATTTAGTTGACATTTGAATCTCACAATTGCTTTCAATTCATATTACAAAAAAATCTTATGGAGAGAAAAATGTGCACAAAGCACCTGAAAAAAACACACACAAAATGTTAACTGTGCTCCCGCAAGTTAACATTCAACTAAGTCAACAGGGCCAAAAGCAAAACAAGCAAAAGAAAAAGTGGGTGGATGAAAAGAGGATAAACACAAGCAGCGAGCAAGAGAGGGTAATATATAGAGCAGGTGTCAGAGCAAGAAAGACAATGACAAATAGCGGTGGACAATATGAGAGAGGGCAAAGGCAAGGAGCATGAAAGATTGGGATACAAGAGGAGAGGGAAAGCAGAAGACGGACAGTGACAGAGATTAGGAGCCTCGTGTTGGAGTGTACTCCTCCACTTGAGGACAGGCAGATCTGATTGGTGTACAAAGAAAATCTCTCACTGAACGTTTCGATGTGTCAAATTCAATCCTATCGTCGGTGAGGTAAAGAAAAAAAAATTAATGATTGACATATATGGGATTGCACCTCAAGACTGAGAATGAGCCTGTGAGAGGAAGAAACTGGGGAGGGGACTAAGGAAAGAGAGATGGGCAATAGAGGAAGAATTGGGGCTCAGGGAGTCTTAGCTGGGGAGGTAAAATTGAAATGTCAAACTATCAAATGGTGGCTGTCGACACAGGCATGTAGAAAGAGAGAGTGCTGGGTAAATTCTCTCTCCTGGCTCCAAAACCGCACACAGCTGCCTATAAATGTGCATCTGTATGTGTGTGTGTTTGCGTCCCAAGTTGGCTTGATGGAAACATACGCTCAGCTGTTTACAGAAAGTCCCCTGTGTTTCCTCTAAACTCAGTGCCAACCTATTTAACAAACACACAGACAACTTGTTTAAGAGCTTCCATGCATGTAAGTGTACTTAAAAACATTTAAAAACAGTTGTTGTTTTTTTTAAATCTGTGTTTTTACACACAGTGCCTTGCAGAAGTATTCTTGCCCTCATATTTTGCTATGTTACATTGCAAACTGATGCATTTTTATTTTGATTTTACTGACCAACACAAAGGAATTCATATTTATAAAACTGAAGGAACTCTGGAGGAGCTGCAAAGATTCACAGATAAGATAACTGATCAACAGGACAAAATATATTAGCGCGACAAATCTGGCTTCTAAGGACAGGCCCGGTCAGTGACTTTCTTGCTATATTTAGCAACATTTCAGGCAAAAATTTTTTAGCCAAAATCAAAATCAGCTGGTCAGGCTTTTTAAAGATCGGTAACCAGGGATCGGCCAGAAAACTGCAATCGGTGCAGCCCTACACACATATTCATGACATTCTTTGATTAAACAAATTTCTCTTAAGTGTTACTCCATTAGCTAAAAATTTTATTTATACCAGGTGAGTCTTTCTCCCCTGAGAATGTGGATCAGTACTGGACTGATTCTGAGCCTTCAAATGATTTTAACAGAAGTTTCACATAACTTAGAAGTTGATGTAAAAATACTATTTGTTTAAGCCACAAAATGATCATGCTCAGCAGCAAACAACAAATCCCCAACTACCTCTCATCGAGAGGTAGTTGGGGATCGTAGCAGCTATGTAGCCTGATGTAAAAACATTTTGCTAATGTCAAACATTGAGAAGTTTTTATTATTGTTATCAAACATTATGAACACGGCGTTTTGAAGCCAAAAATACCTCAGAAATATACAGAGCCAACCATGAGAATCAACTCATTTAAGAGCCCTAAGCAGCTGCTTAATTTGCTTGTGCCTTGGGCCGGCCCTGCCTACGGATGAAGGGTAAGAATAAAGCTATTATTGAATGAAAACAAAAAATGTGTCCTCTTTCATTTTGCATGTAGGAAATAACAAGCATTTGGAAAAAGGGGATCTAATCAGTTATGACCAAAAGCTGAACTTAAGGCTTATATGAACCTACAACAAAAGTTTTGCAAAGAAGAGTAGTGCAAATGTCTGTCTCAAAACGTGCCAATAAATAACTAGTAGAGATATTCCCAAAAAGACTTCCAGCTGTAATCACAACAATAGATTTTTCCACAAAGGTAATGATTCAAATGGGCTGAATCCAAAAGGATGACACCTTTTTCACATTTGTGTTTATATATTTTTGGAAACAATGTATCATTTTCTTTCCATGTCAAAATTATGGATTACTTTGTGTTGGTGTATTACATAAAATCTCAATACGTCATAGTTTGTGGTTGTGAAAAATTTCAAAGGTTATGAACGGTTTTGTAGGCAAAATTCTGAGACTGGATGGACTATCAAACAGCCCACTGGACTGTACTATATGTGGTTTTGCGGTGGCATAAAGCCTATAAAGGCCAGACTGTTCAAAAGCAGCCGATGCACAAATGTTTTCAATGCATGCAAATGTACAACTACAAAATATCACACCAAGATGTCAAGGCTAAATCTACAATAGTTAATTAAGGCTATTTGTGTAGTAAGCAAGCTAAGAGGCTTGCTGTTAGATATGAAATAGAAAGAAAGGGGGTTGCGTTTACTGCAGAAGAGTGCTTTGCACTGCAAGGTGAAGGGCCAAATTACAACGTGCTTGACAAAATCAGAAATGTTCATCTGACTGTCCCTGGACTTTGTGATGAATTCACTGATTTTGGAATATATTTCAAAACCATTGTCCACCAAGCAGTTCCAATAAGCAGTGACTAAAGCAGAAAGGACAAGTTCAGGAAATGCATATTGGAAGACATGGCATTTTGCAGAGAAAATAAAATGCTACTCACTTGTATAGTAGTAATGCCTAGGTCACGTCCCATTAAAATATGCCCATCTACAAGCCTGGCAATGCGCGGCTCTTCGACCTGTTTGATAGAAACAAAAAGCCCAGATGTAACCTTCATTTTCATCTATGTGTTAGGCCCTCTTTTTCACTGTTACATTATGTACAGCTAAACCTATTTCATATCATTGTAATAATTAAATTTGACATGTATGCTTCTTATGATTTGAAGTAATATAATATTTTGCTGTAGCCCAGGTAGACTGTTAGGGTGATAGGAAGAAGGGCTTATATTTAACTTATGGGTACAGATAAATTTTGTCTTAACTATTAATGATCATTTTCCACACTTACCTTCAATTGTTCCAAGACCAAAGGAGTGATATCAGCTTGCCAGTCAGTACCCAACATGTAGACCATCTCCCCTCCAGGGTCAGACGGTTCGGCAACGAAATGAGTGAGTACTCGCACTAAAGCATACTGGTACTGGAAAGTGGAGAAGGAAGGTAAGGTTTACTGGATATGGGTTGAGATCGTTCACCCCACACACACAAACTCATTGATGACCTAATCAATAAAGTTGCAAGTTGACACACAAGAAAACTGTACTATTTTAAATCATACGTATTACATAAATTCAGAATCAGAAGCAGATTTTTTGGTGTCATCTACAAGCATTATTGTAAAAACAAACAAACAAAAAACCATTCCATTTACCTCCTCCACTGCACAAGTAAATTCATGACATTTTCCTAATCTTTAAAGGTAAATAAACAAAGAAACCACCACATTAAATTAAATTAATTAAATTGCTAATTGTGGATTATATTCTACAAAAACTCTATTAAGCAAAAACAAGAACACACACAAAAACTGCTTTTAAGAGCATGACTCAATGAAATTAAATCAAATGATACCTGTAGGGTGCAGCCTTTACCCTTTCTGTCATCATCTTCATCATCCTCGCTGTCCCTGGTGGGTCTGTAAGAACAGAAGAAGATAAATGAGATTGAAAATTGAAAGAGGATGAGATAATCTGGTAATTAAAAGCCCTTCCAATACTCTAAATGCAGCTCCAGCTAATCCATACCAAACACTCTCCTTATAATAAGACTTTCAGTCAACAGAAAGCTCATTTAATTTCTAATTATTAATTACATTTACACATACTGCCTGAACTATATATTTCTTGGTGTGGCTGATCTTTGTGTGTCCAATGTAACAAAAAATAGGGGGGTGTCTTTACTGTGTTCTTAAGTTGGACACTTCTTATGTTTTAGGTCAGACACTTGTCTGCCAATAACATATTTAAAGAAAATTTTGACAATGAGCATTTATTAAATGTAGTAAAAGATAAGGTCAAAATTTTGCCTATGCACCACAACACCAATTGTTGCCACTGGAACAGGATTAGTTGAACAATAAATAACTGAAGTTCTAAATATTTAAGTTTGTTCATTCAACAAACGGAAAAAAAGTAAACTAGTGTGCACCTGATGCACTTATTAAACCAGCCAGCAAGCACATTTTGCTGGAACCAGAATCCAACTAAGCCCTCATGTGCTCTTGCAGACAGTTAATAGGTTATACAGTTTCCAAATGCTCAGTTTTGTTTTATTTTTGTTTGGTTTTCAACCTGAAAAGCACAAAAAAAAAACTTCCAATAATATATCTGAAGGGACCCATAACAATTTGTAGTGGGAAAGAAGTGCAGTATGGGTAGCAAATCCTCAACTAAGAGTTTTTAGAATATTCTATTAAGTGTTGGAAAATTTGTAGTCGTTCCTCCAGATTCTCTTATAGAGTTTCAACTCCCAAATAGGGACAAATAAATACACAATCTTCCTTCTCTGCCCCCCTCTGTGAAATATCTAGCCAGCACTCAGAACTGCGTCTGAGTCTCATAACTGTCCTTGCTCCAGTGTTGCTCTGGTAATATTACACAAATTCTTATTCCATTTCCCAGAGCCCCAGTCACACATGTGTTTGCAAGAATGTCCCTAATAGTTCTTGTGTTTTACTCAGAGAGAGTGTGGTTAGGGATATGGGGAATGTGGGCGTGTGCGTGTGTGTGTGTGTGTGAAACAGCCTGGGCACATTGGTTGGTGGCCATCTGAGTAAAAATTGGCAAATTGAAAAATAAGCCTAGCCGAGCAGAATGGAAAGACGGTGACATGGGAATAACACAAAGCACATCAGTGATGGAGCTCATAGATACATATGTATATATACAAATGCCTAAAATATATACAGTGCAGGAAGAGATGGACAATAGGAAAGGAAATTTGACCCAGTGATAACTGTAGATTTTTACCCTAAGAGGTTCGTCTGAGGAGAAGATCACACACACTGAAAACTATAAAATACATAAATAAAAAGCTGGAAATTGGTATGAAAAATGTGATGATGGCGTAACAATCCTCTAGACTTTTCTGTTTCAATATTTTCTGATCTATTTGAGTAATGCATGATGCTGATCAAAACATTTTAGCTGCACACATTTTCTGATATATAAAACTATTATATTTATGTGTATTGTTATACTTTTATAGTTAAACCAGATGTTTATATTCTCTGTGTAAAAAGACACAATCTTCTGTTCAATGTCAGTTCTCAAGTGCCTGTATCCTGCATGTTTCAGAAGTTTCTCTGTTTCAGCATACCTGAATCAAATGATTTGGTAGTTGACAAGTTCCTGGAGAATTTTATGACGTGCAGGGGAGCTAATTGAGCTATTTGAATCAGCTGTGTTGGAGCAGGAACACATCTAAAACACGCAGGACAGCAGCTTTCGAGGACTGACTTTGGATATCCACTGTTTACACTGCAAAACAGACAATTAAAAAATAACAAATATTTAGCTAGCCTTTTTGACCTACATTTCCAGTCAGGGAATGGTTTGGAATAATGGACAAAAAGATGGCTGAAGTGAAATCAAACACATGACACTTCATGGTATGTGAAAAGATTAAAGTTTCGGGGTAGTTTCCCGTCTTGAGGTGAGGCCTGGATGCTGTAGATAAGAATGCGTTGTTTTTGTGGTTTTTGCAGAGCGGAAGAGGCCTCTGCCCAATGTTTGTGTAAATGTGTGTGAAGAAGCATAAATAGTGAGAGTGTTTCTGAGTTAGAAGCTTGATGACTTGCGCATCGTACCTCATTGTCTTCTCCTTGATAATAAACCCTGGAAATGAACATTTGTGAGCATGCTTCTGATTTGATTCTGCCTTGAATTTTTCTTTAATGGTAATTTTCCTTACAGAACTGTTCAATTGTCTGCAATCTTTTTCTTTCTTTATTAATTAAAAAATGTTTAAGTAAGTCTAATAAGAGCAAAAATGTGACAGAAAAATCTTCAAACTACCAATTCCCATTGCTGGTGTTACCTGTTCAGAAAAATGTTTGTAAAAACTTTTTTAACCATGATAAAATGAATGACAAACCGAGGAAGCAGAATGCCATCTAACAGAGCAACTGCTTTTGCAGCCCGAATGTGAGGATTTTGTGTGAAATGCATTGCATTTTGAGGAGCTAACAGATCCAAATGCTTTCATCCTCCACAGTGGGATCCTCCCCCCCCCACATCACTCACTCCCTGAGGTCAGACAGGTAAATTACCTCTTGTTGGTGGTGATCGGCACCCTCCAGCCTTTGACCTGGCTCAGCTCTGTATCTGACACATCTATCTGCAGGGGTAGCTTGGGAACCCAGACAGTGAGCAGCAGCTGAGCAGACAGGTGGAGGTAGGTGAAGTTTACTGCCAGGGACTGTCTACCTCGCATTTCTTTGCCGTTCACCAGAACTTGGTCGCAGTTTAAGGAAACCTGAAAAAGGGGAAGCGGAGAAAAGAAGATGAGAAATGAGTTTCCCTGATGTGTGAAACAGCATGGGCGAAGGATCTTACATTTTACACTGAGATCGGTGATTTTCATTCAGCTATAGCAATAGTAGACAGTTATTTTGCTCACAGCCCAGAAAAACTTTCCCTTACAGCACATCTTTGTTCTAAAGGCAAATTCAAAACTTATCACACATTGCTTCTTCTTTTTATTCATCATTCCCAAAACTGACCATTACTATATGATAAAGCAGCATTTTGAGTTACATTTCACGCAATTTTTAACTCAGTGTTACAAATCAGCTGACACAAGTATCATTTATATACATATTTTTAAACAGAATTGTGGTTTTGTTGCTGGGATTAACCTAGAAAAGTCTTTTTTGGGGGGGGTAAATATAAACCAGTGCTCTTTCTGTACAGTGCAATGTTTCTGTGATGGTGTCCTTACACAAACGCTTGATCTCTAAAGAGGTTAGCATTTTGTTCATCAAAGCCAAACCATTCCTGCTCTATAGGCTCTGAACATTTTTCAATTTAACTTTGCCTCTGTGTGCTTACGCTCGGCCAACATAAAAGGCCAACTTATCTCCATCCTGCCCCGTCTTTTCAGTTTCTCCTTTTCTTTTCCTATTTTTAACCTTAATTCTATCTATTCTAACATCCACAATTTTCCTCTCCTGATCCTCTCTTTTACTTTTGTCTTCGCTGTACCCTCCCCCATCTTTTCACAGTCTCCCTCTTCATCTTCCTCCCTTTCTAAAACCTGATTTACTGCTTGTTAACATCAAAGGGATGTATGCCTGTTGGTGCCCTCAAACCATTTCTTCAAATCATTTTTTTTTTTATTTTCCAGGTATAAATGAGTGTAAAAAAAAAAGCTAGGCTACTGTTGTAGGGTTTGATTTCCAATGAAGGTTTAGGGCAACAGAAGTCATGGTAGAGGACCTGCTTTAACTGGTGGTCAGGCGTGTAATTTAGTTCATAGGTTTGGTGAATTTGTTCAGTGAAATTAGTTTCAGGTTAACCAGAAAAGTTTGAGGAAATATCTCCACAGCTTTTTGTAGGAGAGGCAAAAGGTGTCTCTCCAAAAACACAAAACATACCATTCAGATACTAAAGGGTTGATGATGATGATGATGATGATGATGATATAATAACACTTTTTTTTTTACACATTTCCAAATTTATCTGTTTTGTATGTTTCATTTTCAAAATACTTGCTCAAGAAACCACAGAACTTTTAACTCAATATTTGCAGTAATTTACTTGACTTCTGTGCCTTTTTGAATGCAGCAACTACTTGTAAAAACTGCTGAGCATCCAAGAAAATAAAAGCCAGTCTTTGTTTTGATCATAAACTACTGAAAGCCCAAAGGTGACAGAGAACCTGCAACTGCTGCCAGACATTTAATATTGCACATACTTTAAGCTAGCTGATGTAAAAGCAAGCTCTGTGTGAGTAAAAAGATGAAGAAATTATGCTAATTCTGTGAATTATCAAGGTCTGCCATGACAATGGAGTTTGTGATGAGCCCCTGTTTCGTACAGTCTGTTATTGGAAAGATGGATGTAAATGTACATTATGCTACATTGTCAGTACAGAACAGTGTTGGGCAGATTACTGTGAAAATATAACTAGCCTCAATTGCAAGTTATTCTATTTAAAACGTAAAGCAACATAGCAATCACAAATAATTTATAAAAGTAATGTAACAAAATAACATTTGGTTACCAATTATGTAATTACATAAAATTTGACTAAAAATCAACCCTCATGACTGTGATTGTTAATTACTTTTAAATTTTTAAACCTGTCAGTGTCTTAAAGCGATATTCAACAGTGTCAAACAACTCCTTCTGAAATTATTTCAACACATTAAAAAGATAGTTGTCAGCTTAACAATAATGCAGTAACAGCTTAAGATTAAGTTGAGACTTTAATACATATAAAATGATTTTGAGGCAACATTCAGATCAAAACTTAAATCAACTGCTAAATCTGGTTGTTTGGTTTTATTTTAAAAATCCTGATTCAGTGGGGGAAAAAAATCTTCCACCTTCATCTAAGCTGATTAAAAGAAAAGTTTGTTGTCACAAGACAAGAAGCAACATTGGGCTTCACAGTGGGAGCTCCAGGTTATGAAAAGGCATAGCAAACTGTAAAATATAACAAATTAGCATACATCCTCACTCATTTTTATTATGTAATTGCATTACAGAACACTGGCACATATCATAAGTTACTCCCCAACCCTAGGAATTGGGAAGTTGAGTTTTATTTCCACCATTTCATTTTGTGTGATATGTAAATTGTGAAACACTTTGGACAACTGTTGTTCTTAAATGTGCTATTCAAATAAATTTGACATTGACATTGAAACAGAACAGGGTAAGTCAACTTTGATGACACATCTTTTGTGTTTGTCATAATCTTTGGGACTTGGTTTTGTGTTTTGCTTTATTTTTAGGATTTGTCAGTCTGTCTTGTTTGTTTTGCTTTTCTCATACCTTAAGACTATCTTGGGATAAAAGTTCAGTTCACCAAACAATCTATGGAGTTCGCCCATGTGGTCTTATAGATCAGAAGGTAATCTGTGTGAGTAAATCTTCATTAATGCCATCCAAGCTTATGCATAGCATAGAATGAGATAAAGTAAAATCATCAGGTAATTTCACTGATATCTAAACGGAGCTTGTGTATATTGTGGAGCTGTGGTCCGTGTGTTAGAGGTAGTATGGTGTCTGCACCATGGCTGAAAGAAATCGTTGGTCACCTAACTTCGGTGGAGATCATGTCATGCTGTGCTGTAGTTTCAGATATATGTACATAGCACAGGAGATATCAACTGACACCCTTTTAAAATAAATGTTAATGCTTTGCCGTTTGTGTGTGTTTTCTTGGCAGAGTTATAGAGCAAAGAGTCAAAATGTGCTCTGAGGCAATGCCAGATTCATGAAGTTGAAACGTTGACACTCACTGAAAAAATTAATGCATTTATATTCCCATACACATTAATGTCACACAGGAACGACTGGGGACATCGCTGCATGAGTGACAGTATTAAAAATATGCTTTGAACCTTTTCTTGCTTCTAATTATTGAAATGTTTTTGCTCTTTAAAAATCCATAATCTTTTTTACAAATCAGGCAATGCATGAAGAGCACTTTGAAATATTTCAAATTTTCTGTAATTTTCCATTCCATCATTGTATCTGTTTAAAGCACATTTCCGCTGAGATTACTGCTCCTGTAAAGGGTTTCTGTTTAATGAACTATTATCACTTTTTCTACTTTTGAAAACGTAGCTTAGAGAAAAATTGTTGTTGGTGACACCTCATAAGAAACTTTGCATATTGATTGACAAGTATAAAATACAGATTGGTAAGTGAAAGATGAAGTCAATGTGCTGCACTTTATGACAGGCCTGTAAATTATTTTAATCAAATTTCACTGGAAAAAAAACTCCTACAGTTTCATTGCAACTCCTTTGCACTGCTGATGAAATCCATTGCATAATGCTTCTTCAATTCCAAAGTGCAATTAAATTGGATAATGACCTCATAACTGGCTAGAGTTAACTTTGTTCTGTATTAAATTATTTCGCTGAGACTGCTTATTTTAGCTCTGAAAGCTAAAACAATTAGTGATCTGTTCTTTTTATTTTAGGTTCACCGACAGACAGGGTCAGTTTGCTCCTCTGTGATTTATACATGAATTGTCCCAAATTCACTCAGGCCTTGCTAGGTATATTTGGATGGTTTCCCTCAAACTACTCCATGACTCTGGATGATTATCCAAACTTAAAAATTGTACAAACATGTGATGTTTGAAGACTAAGTGCTGAATCTCTGGCAAAATGGGGTTGAAAAGTATTAAACAGCAGAACTACTGGAAATTTTGCCACCGCTGATTCTGAGAATTACTTATTTAAATTTTTCCCACTGAATTAAAGAAGTCAAAGTAAAGGTTAGATTTTTCTAAAATTTTCAGTTGGAGTATGTGCTACTGCAATAAAAGATTAATGTAACTGTAGGCTTTTTACACATCTTCGCCAAAGGGAACAGCAAATTTGTGTATACAAATGTAAATGCAACACACAGTGGATTATGTTTTTACAACCCACAAGCTGAGCTGCAGTTTTTAGGACACTGAAGAATGGATTTAAACTCAGAAAGAACAAGACAAAAAAGGAGAGCAAAGGGAAAAGCAAAGCAAAAAATAAATTAACAGAAGGAGAGAATAGCAAAGAATAGAAATGAAAAAACAACTCAGAGAAAAAGTTGCAGAGAATGAGCAAAAAGTGTAGATGTCAGCAGTCAGGACTTACTGAAAGAACAGGTCTGAAAAACTGTCTTCACCCTCATCAAATACCACAAACAACTGAACAACAACAGAACAAACAATTGCTGAAAAGTTGTTCAACATATCTGCAGTTCAAGAGATTGGAGAGAACCTACATTTAAGTGTCTTAGGAGTTACACCTAGAAATGTTCAGTGTTTTTTCTTGAACCAATGAAAAACAAACAGATATGTGATCAATAAGATGTTACACCAGAGCAAAAAGTATTAAAGTGTTTTTACTGTTTGTCTAAAAGTGCAATTTTGTCTCCCTCTTTGTGGACTGGAAGAGTTGGAATTGCTTCAACTATAACAAAAGTTGGTCTTTAGAAGAAAAAAAAAAACTGTAAACTATTTTTTTTTGTAGAACTGCAAGGAAAAATGAAACATAGCAGGCCCATGTCTGTGTTAATCTTTCTATACTTGTTATTCATGACTTTGATAGCCAGCATTACTTTTTTACCTAACAGAACTCTGACATTAATATTAAACATAATTTGCCTTGCAATTAACATTTTCAGATAAGTATCATTGGTAATTAACTACAAGCTAACAAGGTTAATAGATTACCACACACTTTTATTTAAAAAAAAAAAAGCTGTTGTTAAAGTAATAGCAGTCTAAAGGTTGTCCCACTAGTGGTTAATGTTTGTTTCAGAAATGACCTGATGGGAAAGACTATTGTTGTGTGCAAGCTGTCCAAAACGTAGCTTGCCGACATCTCAAATGCTAATGTCAGTGCCCACAGATCACATTTCTAAAGAAGTACTTTTTTCAAAAAAGTTACTTGAATGATCAGGGATTCCTAAAACACTTGAAAGCTGAATGAGTACGACAGTGCTTTGCACCAGTCTGGTGGTTGAATAACCTAAACAACATATGAAAAACAAGTATCTGTTATTGAGGTCATACGTCTATTTATTCAATAATTTGGCAGCTAAAATGGGTTTGGAATTGAAAACATTGCTTATTTTGTCAATTTCTATATATTTTTTTTAAATAAAATGTGTTTAATTGTGTCAAATTACAGATGCTGCAGTTAACTCAGTTAAAAAAAAAAGAGTTGATATCACTGGATATCATGTAAAGAAACTACATTGGATTTCATTTTAATCTATTAAATCCATGTTCTCCAGTCTAAAGGGAAAAAATATCAGTGAACCCCAAATGCAATGTCCCCAGGCTCGACTTTTATTCAGCCAATGAATTTCTGCAGCAGTCTGAGCAACAAAGAAGTTAAGTTAAAGATAGCAAGAAAACAATCTATAAAATATTTATATATGTTGGATTTTCTCATTTGCTTTAGTACATTTAGCACCTAACACCCAAACTACAGAATGTGTTAACTGTGCCCATCCTTCACTTAACTTTTCTTCCCATCCTTAAAATCTACCCAGAAGTCCCAAAACTCAGCCACCCACTCAAACCAATTGCCAACAACCTCCTTAGGCCAAGTCATTTATTTAGATCTGTATTCATTTCCCTTTAAGCTAAGTGATCTGTCTGAATTTACAGTTACTGCTCTCTTCCTCCTGCCAATCTCTGTGTGAAATTTTCTCAGTTAGTCTGCATCAGATATACATTTTCTCAGTATAAAGCCGTTCATCCATCTCCCTCACTCTCATGTTCCATTTTGCAAACTTTTCTTTGTGTCCCCCTTCTTCATCCTCCACCTCTCCTCTCCGCTTCTTTCCACACTCATATCAGTGCCTTAAGCAATCCAATCCATCTAACTTTAGGAATGCTATCATCCAATTGGAGCCCACACAGAGGAAAGAGGAAGGCTCTGGGGGACAGACAAACCAACTATCTGATGGTATTGAGCCCCACGTGTCAGTCGTTTCAGAAACCCACATAGGCCAATTGCCTCTTCACATAGTTTCATATGGCTGTAATTTAGGCACGTTTTATTTTCCTACCCACACATTCACACAGGCACTCTCAAGCACTGGAGTACTGTCATTAGCAGGCTATAGCCACATATATTATTCTGTGGCAGCTTAGATAATAGCAAGTTGATGGAGAGAGCGGATGGCAGGTGCCGGGACACGCAAACGCTCACAAGTTAGTGTCTTATCTCTGGGCCTGTCATTTAGAATTTGTAAAAGTGTGGAGTCAAACATTCTCTAATGGCCATTTACACTCTGCTTTTCTTCAGCATGAAAGTCTGTAATTAAGAGATGGAGAGTGACAGTTGGAAAGTGAGCTAAATGGTGAAACAGGAGTGTTACTGGAGGGTATGTGAAAAATAAAAGATACATAAAAAAATGACACAAAGTAACTAAGATTGACTTAGTAACTGCTGCCATTTCAGAAATATATATTTGACATGGAAAGTATGATTGGTTTTAGGGTTAATTAAGTCTATTTTTATTGTCCTACTTCAGAATATTGACTAGTTATGGCCTGTGTTTTCTGTAAGTTTCAAAGTAAGTTATCCAAAAAACAGCACAAAGTTAAATTATGGTATCCCTTCTTTTTACTTTGAAACATTTCTAACTTTGACTCTCCTGTCTGTTGGAGAGGTCTTAAGGGTTTAAAAGAAAAATAGCGAATGGACTGGGGTGTAAGTTTTTTTTTTTTTAAGTTCCTTGGCCCTATGCAAATTAGTATGGTTATTAGCATAGGGATATAAGTCAAAACTGCCCCCAATATGTCTGTTTGTAGGGTCCTATTGTGGCTTACGCGTGTGTGTGTGAGTGCGTGTGTTTGCATGTGTGTTTGGCTTATATTAGTACAAGAGATGCTTAAGTATTTGGATGTATTTGTTGATTTTTTGCACAAGCTTAAGGAAAACTGTAACTTTTCCCAAAGTTAAATGAATTTATGTCTAATTATCCTCTCCAGCATTTGTCGTATTCTGTCCTTAAATTAGATATTTGAAATAATTAGGTAGGTTTCTATTTTGTAAAATAAAGAACCAAGTTTGGTTTCAACAGATTTTCAGTGTTTCCAAAAAGCTATGTCTGCCAAACTGGCAGATGTGGGAGTGTCTCAGACAGGTGTGGGAGTGTCTCAGACAGGTGTGGGAGTGTCTCAGACAGGTGTGGGAGTGTCTCAGACATCATATTTTTGAAACACATCAGACAATGTACTTGCATGCTTCAGATTTGTATCTATTTACTCGTGGGTATTTCAGTGACCTCTGACATTTGCATATTTTTCAGCGTTTATGCTGTTTCACCGCCTAAATTAGGAAAAAGTCAAAGACAGGCAACAATTATTGGGTTATTATTGAAATATAAATTTTGTTATCCAAGTTTGACTGTTAGTAATACCTTTATAAACATTATATGGTCGTTGTCTTTGGTTTTGAATTGCATATGTTGTGAAGAACAAGTGCACAAAAAAATTCTGCATTCTGGCACAAACAATAGTTGTTTATTTATTAGTTGTTCTTTTTACACCTCTCAAGTAGTATTCATCTAAAACAGTCACGAACTATTTGTTGGGGTTTAAACCTACAGTGGCTCAAACCATAATTTGGTTGCTTTTCATGCTCTATTTTTAGATTGTAAATGCAGAACTTTAGTTATGAAAGATAAATTAACAGCTTATGTTTTTAAAGCAAAAGCTCCTCCGGATTGAGTCTAAAATTAGTCACTGAACTATTTCAGGAATGAGTTGATGGTGGAAATTAAATAGAGCATGAACCTGAATATACCAGTAACGAGTCATAATAGCAGAATCCTATAGCTGTAAAAGAAACTACCAAAATAAAAAGAAAACTAGTCAGTGTTGTACTAACATTTACATGGATGAAAACCAAAATGACATTTCTCTGTAGAATGGCTTGGCTCCTTGTCAAATATGTTCTTATGAGCTCAGCTATCCAAACTGGGATGAGAAAAGAGTCGCCTCTTCTTAAGTCAAGGGCAACAATCTGAGGTGGTTCAGATCCCTGATTAAAGAGCCTCTTGGCCGCTTCTCATTCAAGGATTTGCAGGCGTGTCCTGCAAAGGGGAGTCTGAGGTAGGACACAAAACTCACCAAAGGGATTAAATACCTGATAAATATCCTAGAGAAGTGGAGCATACTGAAGGTTTTATTCACTATAACTACTTCAATATATGTATGTGTATGTATGTACGTATGCATATTAATGGATGTATGAATACTTGCTTGCAATATTAAAATATGTGTAACATGATTTCTGAAAAAAAAAATACACAGAAAATCAGTCAAATTAAATAGTTTTGTGCTTTCACTTATTTTACTTTAGTATGTTAGATACAAAATGTGAAAGTGAATCTATAACATATTTTTTATATTTTGTACTTATCAATTGAAATTTAAAAAGCTGTCCAGTATCAGTTCAAGTGACATTAATGTGTTAGAACAAAAATAAATAAATTTTACCAACTTTCATTAAAGAACATCAACATACTTTCCCCATAGTAATACCAGCACAACTACTTTAAAGGTAACTTCATTGTGAGAGTAATAATATGCATCTTGAGTGCTCAGTTCATCCAAGGACAAATTAGTGTGAACCTGTAAGTGGTTTCTGTCCAGCCTATTTGTTCAACACAGCGCTAATCAGGCTTTTGATTACCTGCTTGTACCATGTCAACTTCTGCCCTCTCAATTTTACACTACATGGTTTCATAACATTTAGAGAGGGATGCTTAAGTGGATGTAAACATTAGGGGCGTAGCATGAGAAAGAGTAGATGCCTGACCTCTGTAAAGGCAGTTCCACTGCTTGGCCTTTCCCGTGATAATAAACCCTGCAGCAGATGCCAAACACTGGCTGCTAACAAGAATATAGTAGGAAAGGCAGAAATACTGCAGCTGATTAGGGCAGTGCACTTCTCCCCCCCCCCCCATTGCTTCTTTTTTCTGTTTTCAAAGTCAAATTTCTAGGCTGAACATGAAGAAAAACAATACAAATATTAACAAAAGACAGAATAGGTGCAGAATGAATCGATTACAGAATAATGTAGTATTGGACTGCGAGAACTGACTAAAATGTCCTGGCTCTCCCGTGTAGAGCTTTTGAGGACACATCTGATGAAATCCAGGTGGCAGACCCAACAGATATTATAGATCCAAACCAGCTCCCCTAGGAAGAGCTGCCAGGTGGGAGGATGGGGCTCTGCATTGCTTTATTCTCTGAAACCTTAAACTGAACTGAATAGAGGGTCAATAATTTAAATCTTACTAAACATTGTGAACAAGAAAATGCCAAATAAAACTTAGATTTTTTTTATTTATGTATGAAGAATGGGAGAATTGTGTTTATTTGAAAATGCTCAACATTGTCCAAACTTAGGAGTAGAAAACATATCTAAGTATGAAACATAAATCAGTCAATCAGCAATTCAAATATTTTCAAGCAAATGAGTAACTTTAAAATGCAATTTTGTGACAAAAAAGCCTTCCGAGTGACACTCTCATACCAAATCTGTTGACGTCCGCACAGGACATTAAATCTATCTGCTCTCTCAAACAATCTTCCTCTATGTTTTCCGTGATCAATTGTCAGCTGCAACTTTTTTTTTTTATCTGTCTGATCTAAATGAAGGAGAATGTTTTTTGACATTTGCAGGTGGTATTATTTTATTCAGTACAACTCTCCCTCCATCTACTATGTGTAGCAGTAGCTTACCAGGATTTTTTTCTGCCAAGCCAAATGTTGAGAACAAAAACTTTAAGCAGATTTAGAGGTTGAGTGACCCTGACAGACATCGTCATCGTCAGATTTACAGCTTTATTGCTACATTGTAACCAAACATAAACACAGTAACACAGTAAGACCTTCGCTTTCACTGTCTGGATTTCTAGTGCTAAAGCTGTTTGGGGAAATGGGTGTGCCGACATTTGTGCATATTAGAGTAACACGGCTGGTCAGAATCAGAGTTTAAATGTATTTTGAATCAACCATTTGAATGCACCCTGGCTTTCACAGACAACTTTTAAATACTTGTGTAGGATGCTGGAATATTAAGTCTCCAGGCCACTGAACTTGGATAACATTTCTCTTGAACTGAAATTAACAGTTCAAGAGAACTGTTAATTTCTCTTGAACTGTTATTAACATTGAACTTTGAGTTTTATTCAACACTCATTAAAAGGTTCTCTAATAAGTTCCTTGAGGTGTAACCATTTGTAAGGTGAACACCATGAACAATGGCTTGGTTGTGCATTTTGGACTGATAAAACGTGATGAGGAGTAACACAGGAGACTATTGTATTGAAATTATCAATAGGAGGATGTTGACTTTGTTGGATTTCAACATGGTAATTAACGGTTAATTAGCTATTGATTGAGGCCAGTATGTTTCATGGAGGTAAGCAGAAAAGTGTGACATGGATGCTTCAGAACACAGAAAACATAAATTCTGCCTAACCTGCACAACACATGGGCAAAGACACACTTAAAACATGAACATGTCCACTCTATGTATCTTTTGTCTCTCCCATTTTACTTCCTGTTTTTATATTTATTAATCGTTTATTAGTTTTCTCCTTTTTTATATTTAAGTTAAATTTTATGTTTTTGTAGTTTCAGTGATTAAACCTTTTTAACTTACCGATTACGAAATTAAACAAACAAGCTATTACTATCCAAAACTATAAATAAATAAATGAATAATTTTCTAATTGACATAAAAGATAGCTTAGCTTCATGGCTCAGTACTGGAGTTGATTGTTCTGAATTGGCACTACATGAATAATCTGAATTGAACTGAATCCTATTTGGTAATAGCCAAATAGGATTATGTAATTAAGATAGCAAAACTGATGAATACACATAATGCAAAATAAAAACAAAAGCTTCTTGTCACCTGAGCAGAAATGCAGCATTAAAGTGTGAAGCATGCGTTAAAAAGACATTTGTGTGATACTTCAGGATTTTCCTTGTGTGAAATTGCCACGTTTTACTCTCCGGTAGTTTTTTGTCACTATAGGCAAGTAGTTGAACAGTTTATGGGGATCCACTGTGGGGCATTCACGGCTTTGCTGATTTAACAACAAAACCTCTTTCTACATCATAAGAAGTGAATTGCTGGGGAGTTAAAAAATAGCTTCAGACACCTTCAAGGTCGCAGCTCACACAGATAAATGTTGTGTGTTGCCAATGGTCTGTTTAAATGTTGTGTGCGTCAAATTGCAGGCTATATCTTAAGCCTGTTACCGCTAAATGGAAAATGTGTGAGTTTAGAGAGTGTTGTATAGTGTATGCGTGTGTGTGTGAGTGTGCATCTGTGTATGTCCTCTGTCTTTAATCCATTTTAGTTTTCATTTCCTTTCCAGACCTTTCAAATGATCCAGGGCACCAAGACAGAACCCCATCCTTCTCAATAGTTTTACGTAATTTTTGTAAGTTATTTTCTTGCTTTCTTTTTTTTCCTCTAATTATTTAACTCACTGCAGTATACTTCATTAAATGTGGCATGACAATGCTTGTAAATCCTAAAATACTTCAAAGAGAATGGTTACTGCATACAACTCTAGAGTCCAAGCAAAATTAGGACTGCACGTTTCAGGAGAATATTGAAAAATTAATAACCAGCTTTGAATGGTAATCTGTCTCCTCTTTTTACTGTGGTAAAATGTGAGAATTTAATATGAGGAAAGCTTTAATGTTGCCCACATTACAGTGTGAAGTAAGATTAACTAAGAGCTGGTTATTTTTTTAAATTTTAAAATTCTGCCTAATAATTTCAACATTTGGTTACACAAGACAAAGCAATGTTACATAACTATTTGATTAAAAAAAATCTGAAATCAGTCTCATAACTGTACATTTTAATTCAATGAATTCAAAATGCCTCCACTAGATATTTATTTTGAATGTCACAAAAAATACTTGCAGATTTGCAAGTTCTTATAGAAAATGTATAAAGTGATATATTAGTTGCAAAAAGATAATTGTGTATTCATTGGCCTCATACTTACTTCCATATGTCAATGCTTCTATAAGCTACATTAGATATATTTTTTAAATCTCTTTATATTTTTTAATTAGGACTGGGACTGCACATTTCAGTCCTAATGAAACAAAATCCGTAATTCATTTCCCTAAAGTCAAATCAGAAAAAGAGGAAGAGAAGGGAAAAAAGGACAAGAAATAAAGAAAAGACATGCACTAACTGTAAAGAATGGACAATCAGAACAAAACATGGCGCAACAGTGGTACTGCTGGATTGCCTACATTCTGGATTAGCTTTAGCCTAGCCACCAGCTCATGAACACCTGTGTTGTCGGCTATATCTGAACTTAAACATTAGTTGTGAATCTAGTATATTAGCTGATTTTGATGGTTGAAATAATTGTTCTATTGTGATTTTTAACTGATTGATTTGATGAAGTTAACAGTTAAACAGTCATGATTAATCTCAAAAACTTTGTGGTTAATTCATGGTTATTTGCTTAGTATTTATTTTATTTTATTTTTTTTGCAATTTATGTACAATTATTTATGTAAATTTAAATAATACAGGTTAGCAATATTGACTTGTTTTATTTTCTTTTGGGGTTGTTTATTGGTTTTTACCTGCCTCTGGGTCAACTGTAAGAGAAATGTCCTGACACTGATAAATAAATGGAGGATAAATGAAAAATAAAGCTGCTTGGTTCATCAGTTTTTAAGTGGGAAAACTGCACAAATTAAAGGAGAACTACACAGTTTCTAAGAACAATGGGCTTGCCAGGAATAAAAGCTGCAGCAACATGAGCAGATAAAAAGGAAGCAATTATTTGATGGATATTTGAATTTTTAAGTTTCCTTCTGGCAATATCCAATGTCTTACAATCGAAGCAATGTCAGTAACAAGAAATAACTAAGCCCAAACGGGGAGAGTGAGTCCATGTCAATAAGGTCTACTTAACATGTCTGTTTATTCTTCAGCAAAACTTGATACACCATCTTTGCTGACTTAGACACAAAGGATTACTGTAAATGCACATACATTAGTTCAAAAAAGGGGAAACAGCTTTATCAGCACAGATGTAAATTATTTTATTTTGCTTAACTCTATATTTTAATGCAGCATGTCATATTAAAAAGGACATACACTTGCAAACTCAGCTGTCACTTTACTTTTTTAATGTGAGTGGACGCCTAATATATACAATGGCACAAACCCAAAAACACATAGCTGTCACTTGTGAGGGTACGGCAACACCTGAAGACATGAAGATGAAACTGAGCAGAATTTTCTTCCATGAGGGTTTTTTTAACTGAACAAATGGAGAAATGGACATAGCTAAGTTTTTACACTGGCTTGTCAAAAGTTCAGTCTGTACAGTGTGGCTATACATTAGCATAATGTGCATATGAAAAATGAAAGTTTGAAATAGTGTTTGTGAAAACATCAACCATTTCATCCCTTTTGTAAGACTGAATATTTGTAAAAGCAGAAAAGTATGTGTGTCTGGTAGAGCAGATTTATTTTACAGCAATGCCAATAGATATGTTTTCAAAAAAAAAAAAAAAATTTTCAGGAAAATTGTGCAGCTTTCTTTTAAGCTGGACTTATTTGCTATAAAAAATAAGTTCAGATACAAGATAGTTACAAATGCTGTACATAATAAAAACATATTACAATAAACAAGCAAAAAAGAAGCATTACATTACAGTGGCAAAATAAAATAATGAAAAATTGGAGTCTAGTCTAAAAGTAATCTATCGAAGGTCACGCTAAGCAAGTAGGTTTTTAGCCTTGATTTAAAAGACTGCAGGGTTTTGGATATTTTGCAGTTTTCATAAGTTTGTTCCAGATTAGTGGAGCATAAAAACTGAATGCTGCTTCTCAATGTTTGGTTCTGGTCCTGGGGATGCAGAGCAGAACAGAACCAGATGACCTGAGAAGTTCTGGAAGGTTGATACAGTCACAACAGGTTTTTAATATATTTTGGTGCTAATTAGCCACTCAGTGATTTATAAACTAACAGGAGTATTTTAAAGTCAATTCTCTGAGCTACAGGCAGCCAATGTAAGAAAATTATTAGATCATTTTGTACGTATACAATAACGCTCCTAGCAGACTTATCCTAAATGTGAAGCTACTCGCCGACACATACACACACGCATACGTCTGTATATGAAAACAGTTCTCATTCACCCCAGCATAGGAAATGTGGCAAACATCTCTAAAAATATGCAAAAGGAGCATTGATATGAGAAAAACAACAAAAAGCTCAACCAATTTATCTGTTTTTATTCAAGGACGTCCTAAAAAAGTGACTTGTTGAAATTTATGTATATACCCTTTTACATTATTAGTTGGCAATCAAATACTTCTTATAATTTCAGACCAACACATTGTATCTTTCCATCCATGGACTCTCTGTTAATGTTTACTTGCACAACAGAAGAACTTCAGCACAGTCTATCCAGTCAATTAACCTGAAGCCACAACAAATTTTGAATGACTTCACAGTTTTAAAGGTGATTTGGCAATTTTTAACATGTAAAGAAAGAAAATAATGCTTTTGTGTTCCTTCTCCATGGAGATGCATTCTCTTAGTGTAAATTCCTGCTCTTATTCACAACCTTCGCAAGCACACTACCTAAACACACACTCACTGAATACACACGGACACAAAGATCGCCCAGCAGGCACACCCATGGGGTTTGATCGGTAACCGGTCATACACCATGGGTGTGCAGAGACCCCTTTAATCATGTCATTACTAATTCAATTTAACTAGGAAGAAGAAAATGGGAATAGAGAAACGTGCATGTGTGTATCTACATGCACTTGCGCATAAATTGCGTGCAGGCGTGTGCGTGTGCATGCGTGTGTTTAGGACATAAGCAAATTAGGAATTGATGCATCAGCTGTTTAATAAAGCAGCTGTACAGTTTGACAAGAACATGACTAAAGTCAGATACGGCCTTTGTCTTTAGAAAGGATGAACTTTAATTAAAGGAAACCCATTTCTCAAGAAATTAAAGGATATTTAATATATGTTTTAAATGCTAATCAGAACATGTTAAACCATTTCATTTTATATTTTAACTCTGTAGTAGATGTGATTGTCAGTGTAAATTGCAGGATGCACACAGCATTGCGACCACCAACCTATAGTTCAGATGTCTGTGACTTACAGTTTCGTATCATGTAGTTTTGATGGGTGGAGTGTGGGATTGAATTTAGAGCAACTGTTCCTACATGCAGTAAAAACTGCCGTTATAGAAAGTGCGACATCAGAGTTTGAAGAAACAAAGCAGACATCAATCAATTTGATGCTGGTTTCTGAAGGTTATACACATTTTCCTGTCAACAAAGGTGGAGGAGCATATCAGTGTTAAAACTCAAGGAAGGACAGTTTTTAGAGAGGTGAGACGATACACTGTCACTGTACCTGAATACAAAAGAGACAGAGAAGAAGTTGTTTGAAGTAGGCTGGTCAAGGAAAATGGTTATGTCTAAAATCTGTCATTTTTTTCTACAGCTACATTTGTTGAATGTGTAATTTCAAGAACTCAAACTGCATTAACATTTAATGGCAGATTTTAATGGCAGTAACGGTGAGCGTGAACCATGGTTTGGTACAGACCCGGGTTATAATGTCACGGTTCTGTAGGAGTTCAACACAACAGATAAATGGAAAAAAAGTATCTTTTTCTTTTCTCTCTCTTTTTAGGGAAACAAAATCCTCCCAAAACTAAAGCCATCTTAATAATTGTATCTAATTGGAATCAAACATTGCCCTGCAAATAACACAAGTTCTTCATGTCATAAAAATATAATCAATACAAGTAACAAGCAACACTTGAGTTAATTTTACCTTAACTTGCCATCAAAGGTAAAGCAAAACAAAAATGAATAATTTGATAGGAAAACTCCAAGTGGTGCATGATTGGGCTACTGGCGATTCTGTGTCTACAGGAATAACTAAATAACTGGTGGTATATTATACTGAGTTAACTGGTAGTTTCAAGATATTACAGAACTCAAAATTAAAAGACATAATGGCTTGTCATAATTCCACCATGCGCATCCTACTGCAATTACTGTATCATTTGAAGCTTAAACATTTTGTGTAATGCTAATTAAAAACAAACAGGTGGATGTTTAAACTGGTAAGAACTGCTTCTCAAAATCTCTTTGTAAAGTTATATAGCTTCAGGAAGTAAATTGTGTACAAAACTATTTTGTACATATTCCAAAATTATTTAATTAAAACATGCATATTTGTTTTGCTGAAAAGCTACTCTTAATTTAGCTTTGTCTTATTTTAAGCGTACAAAGATAATTGCACTAGAAACTAGACAAAAATACTTGGTAAGATTTAGTATTTTTGCAGTTAAGAAAAGGTTATTTGCATTATAGGGCCTAATTCTGTCTTGTCTGCTGAGCCACAAAGTCTGTGTGACGTATTTCCTCCTCTGGACATTCTCTCTATATATGCCAAATTGCAATCTATTTTTTCTTTGACTCTTCTGAGACATTCACCATAGTAAACCTCATTCAAAGCATGGTGCCAAGCACGCAGCAGTCATTTTTTACATCTTATTGAATGACAGACTTTGTGAAGGAACAATAAAAAGTGGTTGAACTTGAGTCGAAGTAAAAAAAAAAAAAATGAAAACAGTTTCAACTCAAGCACCTAGCTGTTTAGCATCTTTCTGCATTCAATTTCATGACATGCAGTCCTAAAAGGGAAGGCATTCATATATACTGATGTGTGGCTGTCCATCTAAATTCACTTGTTCTTTTTTATTTCCCCTGGTTCTCAGATCTATCTTCTCGTCCCCCTTCTCCTCTCCTCATTGATCAATTTGTCATCTTCTCACCACCTCATCCCATCTTCCCTCCGTTCACCTCTCCGGCTTTGCGTGAGGTCAGGATAATGGTGCTAATTTGTGTGTATGCGTGCGCTCGTCCCCTATCTGTCCCCTACTGGCAGTGACACTGCTGACCTGCGCATACTGCTGTGTCAACAGCAGCAGCTCATTCTCAGATCACAGATGACAAAAACCTCAAGGGGCCTTAACAAGATAGTTTACACTTACAGAGAATGTGACAAGAAGGAAGTTAATATCCATGCTGTACTTTGCTGTTGCTTATGTTGCTGTCAGGGATGACTGGGTTAAACTGAGAAACAAGAGGTGGACGGGGGGAAACAGCACCAGTTTATTGCAGCGCAGCGACAAGTTTAGCCAGTCATTTTCATACGTTCATTATCTGGGAGGGAAGCTGTGCTACTCCCTTCATCAACATTTATCTACTGTGAGTAATTACACAAAAGGTTAGCTGATGGAGGTGATTTGAAACCAAATGAAAATCTCATCTACTTCAGATTATTGATTACAATTTGTTAATTCCAAAAGTAGAGAAAGTTTTTTTTTTTTTTTTTTTCATAGGAGGCATTTTCTTTAACTGAGGAACAGAATAAAGTGAGTAGAACAAAAACTAAACATGTGAAGTTTGTTGTAATAGTTAAAAAGATTTGATTCCTATTACAATTATTACTTATTTCCTAGTTCTTCTTGACTTTTTCCATCACATCAGCCAAAAATCATGAAGAGAGATTCATATAGTTCTACAAAGGTGCAGATTTTCCGTTAGTGTGGTTAATCTTCAGTCTTATGCCTCAGTGTTTATAAGTTAAAAGACTAATGTAGTGTGTCCCATTTCAGCTGCTACCAGCAGTTCGACTGGATTTTAAGATTAGTTACATCCAGAGGCTTCGTTCTCTCAAAACATTTGCAGCATTCATTTGGACATGCTGGCTTTTATGACATCAAATAAAACAAGATGAATGCAATTAAAGGTCTCATTTATTTTGGTCAGTATGTTGTTTTATTTGTTGAGGTAAAACAATAAAATTACAGCCCTGCACTTATGTTTTTTTTTTTTCATGAGCATATGTTAGAGCCTACACTCTTTTTTTATTTTATTTTTTAAATGCATCAACTCACTTATATGTCACGATTTGCATTAAATTGTGACAAACTGAGTTTCATTTATCCGATACCCTCATCTTCCTTTCCTGTCAGGCACCATCTGTCTCCTCTCTTTTATTATTTTTCTCTTTTCAGTCTTCCACATAAAAAGATGCATCAACTTGTGCCATAAAACAACTTGAAGTCTGATGATTGAGCTTTATCCTTAATCATTTATAAATAAATTAGAGAAAGTGTTTTGCTTTTTTATTTTCCATCCACCTTTGTGATAGTATTTAGTCTTAGATAAAGTAAATCTTGCAGGCATTTTTCGAAAAGTGTTTTATTGTTACTGAAACCAGCTGAATGAAGAACTTTGCTTTCCACTGGCTTTTACTTCCACTAGTGGAAACAACTGCTCCACCTACTTTTGAATCACATGCTTGTTATTACCTCTTAAAATAATAATAAGAAAAAACACCCCTTAGCTAACCACTTAGTGTCAAAAGACCCAAGTGGTACAGTCTGCATTCTCTCTTTAAGGTGTTCCCCCAGCATTTTCACTTTTGCATAAAAGTTTTGAATATATGGTTTGGTTTTGGACTAAATTTATGTTTAGGTACATTTTTTAAAAAGTTTTTAGCTCATTGTGCTGAATTTTTTTTTTTTTAATTAATTTATTTTTTTTAATTTATTTTATTGTACTCTATAACACCAAAATACTTTTTAATGTGCTGGAAATCTGTAGTAAATGTAGTTTGGACACATTTTTAAAAACTACACAAAAACAGATTAGCAGATGCCAATGTGTATATATTATAGAGAAATAATCAACCTTTCACGTTTTTCTTAAAATAAGTAATAAATAAATATTTTGTATGCTAAAACTGTATATGGGGTTAAAAAGTGTCTGAAAATTCACAAATATTTATTTTATGTAAAAAAAAAAGTCACTCTTGAAAGCCTTTTTAGGTCCAATGGACTCAAGTAAAATAATTTATTTAATTAAAACTGCAAAAATAGCTTTTGCAGTTTTAACTCAAATAATTCTTACTTTTTATTTTCTTTCGTACTGAAACTGGCCATTAAAAGGTTAAAATTCATGAATATTTGTTGTGCATAGTAAGAACTGAATTCAATTATGGCGGTCTTGTACAACATTTTTGAAAGATCGTGTATATTGATCCATAATATTACTATGGTACTCTTTTAAATGACTTTTAGTATTTAATAGACAGATGGAGTATAAAATGTCATGACTAGTTAGGTGACTATGGTTAAAGATAGATGAAACAGAATCTGAAAATACAAAACTTTGAGTCAACTTGTGTTATTTTTAGCAAATACATTATGTTGCTATACTGGTGCTATAATGCACAAATATTCAGAACAAGCACTCCAAACACATATTGTAACACCACCTCTGGATATGTTGGAAATTGTTGATTACAGTCCTGTTATTGATGCGCAACAAATATGAAATAAGATTTGCCTCATTCTATTGATTTACAAAATACCCTTTACTTGTATTAACTCCAAGGGAGATGTCAGGGAATATTATGCCCAATAAATGCAAACCTGCTGTCAGCAGCTGTCTTGCTTTGCTTTGCATGGAAACAAGAAACCGCTGACGACGTGCGCACTAAGAAGTTAGAGTCCAGGAATTCTCAGTACGCTAAAAAGCCTCTCTGCTCAAGCAAAGAAGCAGGTAAAGTTGGAGCAAAGACAGAAATGTGACGGTGTGTAAGAGATCATGGACCCAATAGGAACATGCAGTTACAGCATTTCAGATAGAACTGCAGAGAACAATTTAGAAAATTTCAGTAACAGAAGGTACCTGAACAATTTCATGAGCCACAACTTTATTATATCTTTTGATCTAATCCAAAATATTTCAAAATAAAAGATAAAAAGGTAAAAGGTTGTAAGTGGCCATCCTCAATGGGCTGTTCAAGTTTTTTTTTTTCTTATTTGTGACTGCAGCCAATCAGCGGTATATTCTGTATGTCTGTGTGGTTCTATTTGTGCACGTTTTTCTGGGAAGTACAAGAGAGATTATGTTTCAGCTAAGATAGGAAAATCTTTTCACAAAAGTTTCATTCTTGCAGACGTATGTATTCCAGCACAACCTCATGTTGATGATCTGCATGTCTATGGAGGCTTAAAAGACACAATTACTCCGGTATTAACTAGTTCTTTCAAAGAACTGGCTTAGTTTCCTACAACATGAGTCACCTCATTGTGTCATTGTAGCTGTAAGTATTTCATTCTTCCTCTCTTTAATCTGACTTTTTGTCAAATATTTAAATAAAATATTTTAAAGAAAAGCAAGTTTCTTCCTCGTTTACTGTAATTTTAGAAAATGTTGGAATTTGCAGAGACACAATTGCTGCAGACACTTGCAACATAAATCACTGGACCTGAAGTAGATTTTTTCAGTAAAATAAATGTCATTTTCCAGACAATGTTATTTTTTATATAATTTGCCAGGTGTCTCTTAACATTACTCAAAATTGATGAAACTGTCAAAAAGAAGAAAAAGTAGTCAGTGGTAATTATTAAGACACATCTGACAGAATCAGAAAGACTCCCTATGGTGATTTTAGGGGTTTTGGTGGCTCCCGTGTCAAAACAAAAGCAACAGTAAAATAAAAAATGATTACAAATGTACAAATATGTGCTATAATTTCAATCTGTAGAGACTCACACAGAGAGAGAAACAGCAGTTAGACAATTTTATTGGACCGATAATTTGGCGCTCAGACACCGGCAAAAGACGTGCGTGCTGAGAATCGCTGCGAGCTTGAATGATCGGCTCCAGCGAAGCTCAGGTAGGTCTTCCCCTGGGCCCGGTCACTGGTGGTGGAGCGGGGCTTAGAGAAAGGAGTCTTGCGGGGACCTGGAGGCGTCTGGGAAGCTGATGGTGGAGACGGGGAAGGGGTGGGTTGAAGCACGACTGAAGCAGGTGGATCTGCGGGAGCTCTTGCAGGTTGATTGGGTCGAGGTGGAGAGGTGGTGCGACATGGTTGGCTGGGGCGAAGGCGTGGTGATAAGTGATGCCGGTTAAGGTGAAGAGTCTTACAGGTTGAATTTACGCCTAGGCTTCGTTTTATCTTTAACAATTAGTAATTTTTTAAATATACAGGTATGAAATGTAGTGCAGAATAAACACCAATGAAACTTATTAGTAGTTTTCGCATTCAATTTGCACAGTCCAGTGCTTGCACTTTCTTTCTGTTCATCATCCACTAGCATACCTAACAAACTGGTTATTAGTCAGCTTCTCTGTTGAGGGAGACATACTGTAGTCGTCTTCTAAGAGATATGTCACCTCATTCTCTGTCCTTTCACTGAACCATCCAAGAGAGTGTTTGTAATATTCAATTCTGATGATGGGATGTAAACAAAGGTGCTCCTTAAAAGGCACCAGGTCAAAACTCGAATCCTGCATTCGAAATCAGCAGCTAATTGGTTAATCGGTGGGTCATCTTTAAGATCTCTGGCAGAGGTTGTGCTAGACTTTCTGAATGTCTGTTATTTTGACAGAGGGCGTAAAAATCTTTTTTACCCACCACTTTTTAAGTGATTGTAATGACACTCAATAGAAATTATTGACCGTCATTGACTGAATACTTATTACTTGGTTTAATAAGTATTCAATAAACTGAACAGAGAATTCACATCGTACAATCACACATCAAGTTCACGTACCTTTTTCTCCACAATGACAAAAACCACTGATGATAACTACAAGTAAGCTTTGAAATTAAATGGCTGCACTTAATTTATGAACTTTTCACTTGTGGTGGCCTTGATGTGTATAATTTTACAACTTCCTCCTGGGTTGCATAGTCTTGAATTGCACACCCGCTTGTGCTAAATCAAATTTCTCAGGGTTTAATGGTGACCCGGAGGATGAATATGCACCCTGCTACACTGGAAACTGGAATTACAAGCACCACTTCAAGCCAAAGTTTTGAAATCAGGGAACGTTTCTCCAATTGCAGTCAGAAGTAAGCAAGACTTTCTGAATGAGGGAAACTCCTTATCTGACTTCAATCCAGCAGTGGTTCAGCTTCACCAAACGCGAGTCCAGCTCAGAGATGACACTCAGATGAGAATGTTTATAAATGATTTAGTTAAAGGGTAAAGCTGAGGTAATTCTTTTCCTCAGCTTCCTTGCTGACAATCATGTACAAAAGGAGCAGATATGACAATTCCCACCCACTTTCGAGGCAGGACTATCTTCAAATTAAATGGGGTACAATGGTACCCTGCAGTACAAAAATGCCTTAAGTTTGTATAAAAAATTAGTCTCTGAAGAATTTAACAATCACAGATTTTTCCAGAAGAGAAAATCTAATGTCACACGGTAAATGGTAATTAATTTACTCTGAATAAAGCTTTTAAACGTCACGCCAGAAAAATGTCAAACTAACAGAACATTTGATACTTGGACAAAAACTAAACAGCTTCAGTTTAAATCCTCTGACTACACCTTTAGGCTTGTTACCTTTTTTTTTTCTTTCTTTTTTACAAAGTTTCTACAGGATAAAGGGCCGAATGCAATTCAGAATCATAAATCATATTATTGACGCATCTTATTGATAAGTTTAATCTGGTTGTGTTAATATCAGGCGGTATTTAATTGTAGTCTTTTTTCATTACCAGGAGTGATCTTGAAGACAAACAAAAATAACCACTTACTGACATATCACATCCAAACAATCCACTTACAAACAGAAAGCAGATATTACATTCTCAGCGAATGACTTCCTTCCATTTTCACCAAGCTGTTATTGATTGTTCCTTAAATGCTAGTACTACTGTCGGCTTGTACCAGGAAATTGGCATCATATTGAAACTGTCACAGCAAGGGTGTGTTTCATTTTAGGCCCAGAGGGCATACGGAGTGATGCACAGGAGGAATCAATTTTCACCTGCAGGTATTGACTGGTTTCTGTGAAAGTGTTAAAGGTATTTCTGCCTCATCAATTAGTAAAGTATATTGTAGTTAGTCTGCTTGGCAGAGCGGCTTAGGTATAAAGCTTTATTCTTACATCAGGGATACTTCCAAGAGATGGAGAACAATATTTAGAGTTGTTAAGACAAAAGTCTGGATCAAAGAAATTGTAATATTACAAAGACTTTTAGCTGATTGAATACCAAAGATTTTCAAGTCACTTTTTCTAAGAAATTCAAGTCTAAAGTCTTTTGTCCCAAATCAAAGTAACATCTGTTCTTTTAAGTTCACCTTGGCTTTAAATTCATTGCTACTTGTGTCTGAAGTCAAACTGCATTTGCGATTTTCCTAAATATCTAGCTGAAAAATTTTTTTTTGTACATAACAGTCACTGATCCTGCATTTTTTTTCCCCTTTTGCAAATCACTGAGTTTTGATGGTCTTAAGAAATAGTTTCTTTAATACTTATAATATTTCTTTAATATTAAACTGTTGAGGTGTGAAAAGTGTATTCATCTGACTTCCCATACACATCCCTGCTGAAAATGTCTTGTGGACAATGTAGTTTATTTTTACCAAAGGTTACAGCGAGTGACAATCACATTGTGTACCGGCAGGTTAATGAAAAGTGAAGAAGCAAAAGAAAAGAAGGCACGGGTAGGACAACAATTTAGAAGTTCCTGTGAGGACTGACCTTCTTCTAGTAGGGTCAGTAAAGCATTATACCTGAACAATGTTTTTTGTGAGCCCACTTACTCTTGAAAACATGACAGTAACAACAAAAATAGTTTTACCCATAACATTTGTGCTTTAAAATAATGTTTACTAAAAACAAGCTGAATTTTTTTTTGTTCGTGTGTTGTTAAATGTTAAAAGGAAGTCAGATTATGGAAAGTCAACATTGCTTCTCATTCAGTGTGTGCCTCAACATGCCGGATTCACAGAGGACGTAGCTGTGAAGTAAGATCTATGAGTAAACTGTGAACACGTACCTTAACCACATCCACATCTGTGGAGGCGCAGGTGATCAGCTCGTCCACCTCCCTCACCTGCCCATCCGTTTCCACTGTAACCACTTTAATGGGCACTGCTACACGTCTACCTGTAAGAATGGCTGTGTTCACCACCTCTGTGTCCTACAGGAGAAAAGACGAACACAACTTTACTATACTATTTAATCAAGGAGTCATTTCTACCTCCTCTTACATCATATACTGAATTTTTGTTTATTGCCAAATAAAATTCCCAAAACAATTTGGTCAAACTATAGTTTTGACAAACGTGAAGCCTAATTATATGTTTAACTTTCTTTTGTGGCAGACTGCATGACACATCTCCAAAAACTGCAATCTATTTCCAGTTAAAATTCAGCATCAAGTGGGTGGGCAGCAAGGCATGATTGATGAGGATGACAAATCCAGAAGAGGAGACATGAATGAACAAGTGACATGGAGCAGGGGAGAGGTTTAAAGGAAGAGAAAATCTGAGGGAGGGGGGAGAGAAGTGATTATAAACCTCACAATTATTGTAATCAGCATGATTACATTTGATTAGATCCTTACAACAAAAATAGCACAAACAAACGGGTGCATACATGCAACTCAGAACACCGTGTGCCAGTGTCAATCTTGATTATTTGGCATTGCATCTCCAAGGGGGCCTTCATCCCCGCCAACACAAACGCCAGCCTGATTACGGGGTATTCTGCTTGTCCTGTTTCTCTGGATGGTATACATAAATCAATGCGTGAGTGCGTGTGCATTTGCAAGTGTGCGTCACATTTTACATCAGGGGTATGAGAAACATAAAATGACAGAGAAAGGTGCTATTAAGAATGGGAAATTATAAAGAGTCACAAAAATACCACATTGATTGCAAGAGCAAAACATGGAAATTAATTGGTTCATTGTTAACAATTTGAGCAGGAAGATGTGCTGACTCATCAGAATCAGTGCCCCCCCTGATACTGTTATTGATAATGTCACAATAATACATCATGAAGTCCAGAGTCTCATCTTTCTTCTTTTCTTTCTTAATATCTCCCGTGTCACTTAGAACGGGGTTAGGGCTCAGTGAAGCCAGCACGATGCTGTCAGTCCCTGTTTTTGCATCTGGTGGAGTTGAGTTCCTACTTCCTACATCACTAGGATGTAGTAAATATTTGTTTTATTCAGTCTTAATTCCGGAAAAAACTTTACACACAATCAAAAACAAATCCCACAAACATAGAGGAGAAAAAGAAAAGTCTGGCGTTTAGAGTAGTTTCAGTTATAAAGTGGGGAACATTCTACTAAATTAGATGGACAGCTTTAATTTTGTTTGATAAAGTTTTGACAACAGATTTGAAATTAATTCAATGTCCTAAGTTTATTTCAAAAATAATTGTTTAAATGGCCATATGTATCAGTCTGCTTTGCAGGAACTAAATGATTCGCCATAGAATCATTTAGTTCATTTGCTTCTACATTTATCAGCTGCTGTATTCGGCTCTCTCTGCATAGAGTGGCATTATGCTCTGAGATTTTGGTCCATATTGACATAATAGTATCGCACATCTAGGATACAAATGTCCTGCTCCACCACATTGCAAATCTGACTGGAACTTGTTGACATGATCCATGGAAGTAGCCATCAGAAGGGAACACTGCGGTCATGAAGGGATGAACATGATAAATGATCTGAATTTATGTAGCGCTTTTTGTGTCATAGTGACCACTCAAAGTGCTTTACATTAGAGCTACATTTATCTAGTCACTCTCCCAAACGTGCACAAATTTTTATGCCAGTACACAGATCAGTAGGCAACTTGGGGTTAAGTGCCTTGCCAAGGGGCATATCGACATGTGACGGGAGGAAGCTGGAATCGACCCACAACTTTCCCACTCACTCGCTACTCTACCTACTGAGAAGCGGTCATCCCATGATCAACTGCAAAATGTTGCTATGTGCAGCAAAACTGTTCCTCAAATTCTGCCAGTGACATGCGGTAATAATAGGAGCAAAGACCCAGAGACGCCATTTCAGGGCACAGCAGAAAAATCTAGAAAAAATAAAAGCACGACAAAGTCAGCAGTGAATACACACTCATCCTTGACACACACACAAAAGTTTAAGCACATGTGACCAGTAACAACCTGTCTAATGCCCGATCCTTCTCTGCCACACACGCAGCTCTGTGACCTTTTCATAATGAGATCTCTCGCTCATTCTCTCTCAAACAGACAAGCACACACACTTTCTTTATCAGTAATTCTTAGTTTCCTCTTCTCTTCATACACTCTGCTCAGTCTTGCTTGAAATCAAAATTAAAGTGCTGTCTAAACAGGGGTACAGTTATATAGGTTGCCGTTGAGAAAGAGGTGAGAAGGAGGAGCGGAAGAAAAGACAGAGAGGGTTTAATGGGTGCATAAAGATTAAAGATGGAACAGAGCTAAGGAGGACAAAAGACCCAGGAAATATAGACACAGGGAAGAAATAATTACATCGTTGTGAAGATTTTTTTCCAATTCAAGTTGAAATGAGCAGAAGAAATAACTATTTAAACAGAAATGTACGCATTTATTTTTATGCATTTAATTGTTTCTACATTTAAGCATGCACATGTTAAAACATCAGCAAGAAAAGATTAGCATACGTTTTTCAAATTTTCTTGCTTTACTTTTTACTGTCGATGGAAGAGAAATAAACTTTGCTCCTTGTAGAGCATTGGTTGTCTCAGTTGGATGTTTTAAACTTTCCTAAACAGTTTAAACAAATACCTAAGAGTAGAAGTTTTCTCACTTATTGCAGTCATTTTCACACCATAATGGTCTGCTTTGGAAGGAATATTTTCTTGTAGTTATTTTCTAAAAGTTATACGCCTGTGTATCACATAATATTTTTCCCATTGGGAAACCGGCTGATAACATTTGCTAAAGTTACATTTACTTTTTTTTTTTAGGAATTGTTATAAACAGTTTAATAACTGTGAGACAGAAACTCTAGTCGAACGAGACAAAACTTTTCATATTTTGGAGATCCAGGTGTGTCTGAAAGCAGTCTGACCCCTCTGGTGACCTGTGTACCCTGCCTCTCTCCAAGTAATTTCTGGAGATGGACACCAGCTCTCCTACAATCCTACAACGGTAAACAGGTGAGAACGGTAGATGGATGAGATTTTAAAGACCACTGACCAGGAAAATCTAAATTTTTTCTTAGGTTTTAAGTATAATTTATTTATTTTGTTTGTGTCATGAAACAAAACGTTAAGCAAAACGTGACATTAGCAGTGTCATGCTAGTCCACAGAAATTTTGGTTGTGAGTTTTACACTTAAATATTTGCAGGGGACTTGTTATGTTTGATGCAAACCCCTAATCTTGGATAATAAAGGTTTTAAAAAAGTGAAGAAAGAACAAATAATAAAAAATAATATTCTATATCCTCAACAGAAAGGTAAACATATAATCAAACAGTACTCTTATTTTATTCATTTATTTGAGTTTATTTATAAATCAGCAGTTTTTTTTATCATGAACACAATTTCTGTGTTCATACAATTAATAAAGTATATTTTTTTGGAAAGGTATTTTTATACAAAAAAATTAAATAACTTCTTTGCAACTTTATCTTGAAATTGAAAATTTAATTTATTGAGTAAATATGCAGACGTGCTCAACTAAGAGTTGGAGTTTTTGACCAAATGTAAATAGAAGACAGAACTGAAATTAACATTTGACTTTACTTTGTAATTATGAAAATTACAGCATGTAGATTTGCTGTTGCACACTCACTCTGGCTAATGGTGACAGCCAGACATTAACCTATGACAGCTGCCTCATTTGAACTTCCCTCAATCTTTGAGCATGGAGTTGAAAGAAAACCTACATTATAAGACATTTTAAGTTCCTTATTAACCCCAAATACCTCATAGAACTTCATATATACATATATATATGTATATATATATGTATATATACATATATATATGTATATATGCTTATGAGTTTATGCTTTTTCTCCACACCTGTGCGTGGTTGGGTGCAACATGCAGGAGATTTTGCAAAGCGGAGGATACCAGAGAGGGAAGCACACAAATGTTTGTGTGTGGGTGTGTGTGTTCATTTAAAATGAATTGACAAAAATGTGTGTGATACAGGGAAAGTCTAGAAAACGTTGTTCTGCCCCGTGATGTTTACTCATGCATGTTTCTGCTGTATAAGGTGTGTGTGCAACTCGAAGTGGAGCAACTAGAGCGAGACCACCTATCGCATGCATGCACGCACACACATAAAAGGGTTGACGCTGTGAAAAAAATGTAGCCTTTTGCTTTTCTGCAAAATTAGATTTAATGTTAGTAGAGGAGCATGTAAGCACTTTTCCTTTTTATTTTTCCATTAGGCTATCGGCAAATTTCTCCCTTCTCTTTCTCCTTTGAACACGTGCAGACACACACATTCAGAGATTTTTTTTCAGTCAAAATGGCAGTAGTGACATCAACTCTGTGGTTTTGTTTCTTGTAAAGGCGCAGAGACATTAAGACGCTTTCTCTCTCTCTCCTTCTCTCTCATCCTCAATCTCTCTCACACACACACACCCACACATGGATGCGTATCTGCCTTATCTTCTTTTCTGTTCATTCCTTAAACTGTCAGGTTTCTCATTTGGAGGAAATTGCTTGGAACATATACAACTCAGAATCTTCCTTTGTTCACACTGTGACCTTTTCACTACAGTCTAATAAGCCAAACAATGGGACACTGGCCACACAAAGTCTGCTGCTACCTCTCCTGCTGTATAACGCAAGTAAAATAAAGTGATTTGAGAAGAAAGGAAAACAAGACCAATTATTCCCCAACAGAAAAGCACAGACTGTTTTTCAGAGAATTTGCAATACCTGTCACCTGGAAATGAACAGTTTTTGCAACACAAATGCATGGAAGCCATAGTCCCAAGTGTATTGGGTTTAGAATATGCACTGCTTCTTTCATGCTACAATAAAGGACTTTATTGTATTTTATTTTGTTGTATTTTACAATGCAACAGACTAATACAAGGTTGTGCATAACTCTGAAGTGAATGTGAAAGATTATTTTCAAAGTCTTTTATGGATAAACATCTGAAATGTTTGTATTTGTTTTCAGCTCACCTAAACATAAGGCAGTATCTCTTATAAAACACAATCCTAAGTTTTGAATTAGTCCATCTAAGCCCAGTTGCAAAATATGACAATTAAAGACTGGTAAACATTAATAGGAGAAGCAGTAGAGCGAGGTAACTCATGGTCCCATGGTGACACTAGAAGAGCTGCAGAAATTCAAGGCTCAAGTGGGAAAATCTGTTCATAGAACAACTATTTATCAGAAATCTGACCTGTATGGAAGGGTGAGGAAAAAATGCCATTGCCAAATTAAAACATGAGGAAGTCCTGTTTCTGGTTTGATACAGGTCATGTAGAGAAATGTTAAATATGACGTTGTAGCTCTAATCGGTTTGACATCAACATAAAACACTGGATGTGGAGAAAAGCTAACACTGCATATCCCCAGAACACAACATCTCCATGGTAACTCATGGTGGCGGGAGTATCATGCTGTGGGTATGTGATTCTTTAGCTTAGACTGGGTAAATATTCAGAGTTGATTGGCAGATGGCTGGAGCAACATTTGGGTTAAACCTCACAGAAAACCTGGAGCAGTGGTTTACTTTTAAATACAAAGGTTTTAGACCAGAGCATAATCCCACATTAGAATGGCCCAGTCAAAGCACAGACAGATAGATATCTGAGAAAAAACCAATGTCTATACATACTAGCAATGTATTCTGGCTAAACCTAAGATGTTTTGTAAACAACAATGAGACAAAATTGAATAGGCAAAGCATAAAACCACAGTAAACAACAAAGTTTATGGCTGTATGAGAAAATCTGAAGACGTTCATGTTTGTCACTGCATGACAGACTATGCAGCCCTAAATGCAGCAACACACCAATGCATACAATGTTGATGTGTTTCCTCACACATCAACATTGGACTGTGCTTCTAGTTAAAAACATCATTTGATTAGACTTTGTAATACAAGTACTATACATACCTTGTAAAAACTAGAACAGCAAACGGCTGAAAAAAATGCACTAAACTCACTACATCTATTGATACACGTAGCAATTAAGTAGTTAGGCAAACTGCTAATGGAGAAATCGACTCTTTTACCACTTTTAGCAGGAAATTAACAAATTGCCTGCAGGAAGAGAAGAGTGATTAGATCCAGACACAACCTTTGATTCATTATGTAATAATTGTTTAGAAAACATTTCTCTTTAGTGAATGTTTCCCTGTTGAATGGCGGCAATCATCCCGTCATTTAGTGTGGAAGTTTAACTTATTTCAGTTTAAATATATGATAGAGAGCGCCACACTCTTTATATATTATACTTCCTCATGCTTAAGGCTTCTTTTTTACAGTTCTACTCACCAATTTGATTCCAATTAAAAGCTAATACTACTAAAACACTTTTTAATCTAAACAAAAAAATATATATATATATAAAAAAACATATTTCTAACCATGTAGATTTAACTGGTAGCTTGACCTTAGTTTGATTTATTATGAGTTTATATGGAGTTTTTCTTTTCATTATTATTTTTATAGTTGTAGTCATTATGTCAACTGTTTTGAAAATGAAGAAATGAATCCACATATTGAACCAAAAGATCACAGCAGACTACTTGAGAAAGAAATTACAGGTGATGTATGTGTATTGTTAATCACATAATACCTCAATGAAACAAAATGATGAATAAATATGCAAATCAAACGGTTATTATGTCACAGATTCAGCTTCATATCCATGACAAAATTTAAGGGTAAACATAAAAATGTGACAGTAATGGGATCTTTTCATAATATTAAAGTTTAATTGCTTAAGTTTTATGAGAACCACGGAGAAGTCCAATATACAGTTGTTCGTAAAATAAAGTCCTGTTGAAGTAAATGAACTGTGACTTGAACCGATATTGTAATTTACCAGAATGACAGGCCAGTGAAACAAAAGTCAGTGGTGTTCACTAAAATAAGCAGTGACTGACTTACTACTGTAAAGATTTTTCTGTCATCAATATCCATTTAATTCCCCCTGTCCATTATTTCAAATACAGTAAAGATCACGTATGTCTATTGCCAGAGGTTGCTTCAGATGGTTTGGCTAAAAATGTGGAAAAAATAAAAAAGTTTATTGAGTGGGTTTGATGCAAGAAAAAGAAGAAAAAATGTGCAGCAAAATAGAATCAAAATGAATAGTGATGTATCTATTTCCTATTTATTAAATAAGAAAAAAGTTGTATATTGTGAATTTTTGAAAATGTCTTTCTCAAGTTCTCTCTACTTCTTTTACTTTCTTTGAAAGCAACCATTTACTTCTTTTTAGAGTTCCGCCGTTTCATCCCATAAACCATGACACAGGAACCCCCTGAGCAACCTGAGCAAAAATTAGTCACACTCTTCTTCTACTGTCTACCTTTCTCTCCCAGCACCACATTTCAACTATTACACTCCTGAAAACTGTTTGCTTCTAGATTACGTACTGCATATGTCCAGATTTCCAGTACCTATTTGCATTTCTTTTATTTAAATCCCCATATAGTTGCTGCAAACTGTATTATTTAAGGTCTACTGGCACTCCAGAATTTGCTTATTTCACCTCAGATGAGGCTGCTGAATTTGCATTTATTGTGTTTGTATTGCCAACACCTCAAGGCGATCAGCAGCACTAAACCATAAAAGGAATCGTAAAAGGAGCCAGATTGCAGCAAGGCGAAGAGAGTGAAAGAAAGATGTGAACAAGAAGTATAATAGGGTTTGGGTATTGAAAAAGAAGTGAAAGCTGACAGGATAAGTAAAGAGAAAGATATATATATATATAAAAAAATGCCAAGTGCAAATATTTAAGACAAAATTGAAGGAGGTTAAATGAAAGAAATAGAAAAAATAAAATAAAGACTGGGGAGTGACAGAAACAGATGATGGTGCTGACACCTGGGCGTGCTGCCTAGACTAGAAAGAAGTTTTGTATGCGTGTGCATGTGTGTGTATGATTTGTCAGGGATAAATGGCTATTATCACTATGACAATGTTAATTACAGCCAGACTATTAGGCTCGAGGAGTGCCGCCTCATTTATTTGGTTGTGGAGTCGTTCTGTGTAGACGTATGCTTTTCTCAGTGTATGTCTATGCAGATTCTCGTTTGTTGAGTGTTCCTGCAAGTGGATGGGTGTTTTTGTGTGAAACAAAAAAAAAATCTAATCTATGTTAGACAGAATAATTACTCAAAATAAAGTGGCGGTGAAATGTTGAAATATTTCTTGTGATTTATCTGACTTCCATCTTATTGTGTAAACTGAGTAGGAGACATTTCAGCTCTTCCACCCAAGAGTTATTTTTGGACCAAAGTCAGAAATTATTAGCAAATATGAAGAGAAAATTTTATCCCAACTCATCTTAAAAACCTTTTTTAAATCAGGAATGCAAATAAAGTAGAATAATAAGTAGGGTTCCCTGTATGGGATCAGATTTTAGTTTAATAATGATGTGGCTTTATTTTGGAACCATACAAAGCAGAAAAACCACACGAACTTCTTTGGATACTCTTTAAAAGATTCTAATACAGTGCACCTAAATGTAACTGAAATGTGTTTATTGAATGTTTCACCTACTAGTAAAACAATCTAGATAGAGTACAATTCCTCACTTTCTTATTACACTTTTCTCCGAGTCCATTTCTGGTGACTCAAGTGTATTCTTAGCCTCTTCACCTCTGCGACCAATTTCAGGCCGTCTCCTCCTGCTCCACCTGCCTGTCGGACATGACACTAATTGGAGCTCCTAATGAAGTACTAACAAGTCTGTGGGGTATCTGAGAGTCAATTGCTCCATTTCTGGGTCAATCAGGACACACCTAACCTTTGTCATTCCTTTGCGAATACAAACAGGGTAAGCAAAGGTTGCATCCGCACATAAACAAAAGTAACACGCAAACAGCCTTCACACCCACAAAGTGCTATAAGGCCTAATGTTTTTCTTGGAGACAGCTGAGATTAGCACGTGTCAATACTACACAAGTAATAACAGGCAATTTGCAGGAGTGTGTTAAGACTTTTATGCAACATGGTCAAGGAAGATGCAGGTCAAACAACGTTACTATTCCACACTTCTTTTTGTTTGTATCACCATATAGGATCCTGTTCAGGAGAGGAGCTTTTGTCTTTTAAAATGGCTGGGTGGTAATAAAAGAAAATGCATCCAGTTCAGGAAAGGTTATACTTTTGATGAACTGTAAATACAGCACCTTGCAAAAGTATTCATTGCCCTTGAATCTTTTAATATTGTATGATGATTTAACCACAAATATCATTTTTTTTATGTGACAGGCACAAAAATGATTGTGCCTGTAGAAGGAAAAATATTCACGGCTTTCAAATCTGCTTTCAGAAGTCACCTACTCTTTAGGCAGATTCCTTAATCTTTCCGTAAAAATACAGTTCTGTAAATGCCTCAGGGGTTTGACAGGGAATATTCAGGAAAAGAAATGCCAAAAGAATGACAAAGAACACTACAAAAAGGTCAGGCATAACCTTTTGGAAAAGTTTAAAGTGGAGTTCTTGTTGAAAACCAATATGCCAAGCTCTGAAAACTTATAAATGGGTCATTTTTAATTTGTTTACAACAGAAGGAATATGGCAAACTTTCACTTGCCATGTGAAATACTTTACAGTTCTAACACATAAAAATCTTGTAGTGTGACGTAGGTCTGTGTCCAGATCATTTTGGTCAATAATTTGTGAAGCCAACTTTTTCGGCAATAACAGCTCCAAATCTTTTGGTGTATGTATCTACCAGCGTTACACATCTACAGATTGAAATGCTTGGCTATTCTTCTTTGCAAAATGCTTCAGATCAGTCAGATTTGATGGAAAGCATCTGTTGGTAGTTATTTTTTTGTTCAAGTATATTTACAATTGCTTTTAAACTCTGGACTTAAAAAGAGTCACTCACATACTTTCATCTTAACCATTCCATGTTAGTTCTGGCTTGATTTTTAATGTTGGTATTCAGCTGGAAGGATCCTCAAAGCATGATACTGCCACTACCCGTGGGTTTGGTTTTCCATCTGACCTTTCAGACATTTGATGGCACTTCTTATATTACTTGTTGCAAACTGAAAGAAAGACCTGTTGCTTTCTTTATGCCACTATTCTATAAATATAGGATGCTGCTCGTTGATTAACAATTTCCAACAAACTTTTGAGGTATTCACAGAATTACACACATGTAGACTATATTTACTTTGTAGCATTGCATTGTATTTAGGGGTATGAGAAGAAGTCGGAATACAAATTATTGCCACAGTTTTCAGTTTTTTTTTATTCAAATATCATGTATCCTTTCTTTACACTACACAACCATCCATTACGTATCACATCAATTACATTGTAAGCTGGGGTGCAAATAGTTTCTCACTTACAAAGAGCATGCTTTTAAAGAAATTTCAATCCATTTAAAAGAGGAAATGTCTGGACTCCCTACCATGAGTTGTCTCACTGACAAATAGAAATATAACTTAACAGATAACTTAACACAGCTGACATTTTGCTTTCCTTTTCATAAATTAACCAGATAAGGCAGCACAGAGAGATGGAAGAGAATGTTGAGACAGAAATAGATGGAGAAAGATGAAAGTGGGAAGTGAAGAGTGAAACAAAGAAAGAAAAGTGGTAGAAGCAAAAAAAAAAGCAGAAATTAAATGCGGGTTAGGTACTACAAAATGAGAGTAATTTTGAATAATCAAACAAAGAGGGACAAATAAAATGATAGAGGAAAAGAGGAGGGATAAAGACAGTTGGTAAATATGAAAGCTAACAGGCCATTCAACCATGCACACACACATGGAGTGCATTCATTTAAGTAATTGGGTTTATGCCAGACCCAGACATTTTACCTAACTCTATACTTAACCAAAAATCAATACACACCTTAGTCCTGAACCTAATCCCTAACGCAAGAAGAGGACTTCTTGCGTTAGGGAACCAGGCTTTGGGCCCCCTAAGGAGCATTGGGTCCTCAAAATGTAAGTATCTGATGAAAAAATTGGTCGCACAAGGTCAGAACTGCTAAAACACACACGCTTGTGTACAATCCTTGGGAGAATTGTACTTTCAATTTCCAGAGACCTAATTTAATTAGAACTGATCTGCTCTTGTCTCCTCTACCACCATTTATGTTTGTCTGTCTCTTTTCTCTCTTTCTCTTTGGTCCTGTTCACTTGAAGGACTGACACACGTCCACTGGACCTCTCTCTGTTGTCCATCGTTGCCTCTTTCAATTTAGGAAAGCTTGTTTAATATAATACAGTAAATATTAAAATGATTACAAAGCCTAGTTTATTTCTTCACTGTCACAGTTTTTTCATGGCCCAGACTATAATTAGATGGAAAAACACTCATTGCATTTTGTGAAACAGTCATGAAAAGAGTTCAGCATCTCACTTGAAAAACATAACAGGTCAGAGAAGTTACCGGATGGTATAGTGCAAAAGAATTATTCATTCATTTATGCATACATTTCAATTTGATCCTAGTTATCAAATGGTGCAGTTATTGAGCGTATTAAGCTGTCAAGGGAAACTCATCAGACTGCATTGAGTCTTTGTGAACAAGCATGTGGAGTCAATGGACAGCTGATTGCATCAAGCTTATTTACTCAACTTAATTTTCTATCTTTTATATAAAAATAGTTTTGTAATGTTAACATTTTATTGTGACACAAAAGTAAGAACCGAATTGGAGGGGAAAATACTTTTTCACATTATTTTCATTGATGTTGAATTTTAAAAAATGACAGGCACAGACAAAAACACAAAAACATTGATTTTGTTTTCACCAGCTTGAATAAATTGCTCGTGTTTTACTGTTTGATCAGGCTGTTCATTAGCCTCCTGTGATCTCTCTTAAATAGTCTTGTTATCTTCCTTTTTTTCCCCTTTAAAATCTTGCTTTCTGCTTCTAAAAAATGGTAATTTTTGTTTGTTCTCTGTGATAAATCTTAGTTTTCCATCTCTTCTCTCTCTTTCCCCAGCCCCTCATTTTGTTTTCTCATTGCATCCCTTTCTTTTAAAATTTCATTATTTTACTTTAGTAATTTTATTTATTTATTTTGGTATCTGAATAATTAAAGTTGTAAAATAGCGGGTCTAAAAAGAAAGGCAACTTTCGGTTAGCTACAATCCAGAGTTAGGAGTCAGGTAATTTGCTCTTCTCTTCTGTTAGACTGCACCACACCTCTATCTGCTCTGATACTTTGAAGCAAATCCTGAATAATCAGTTGTCAGACTGAGCACTTCCCAAATGTGATTCTGTAACTAAGTATGAAGGAGTTTGTTTCAGATTTGGTTCAGGAGAGAAAAATCAAATCAGTCAGTCATGTTAAAATTGGGAGTTTTGACTATCCTTCTGTTTCTCATTTTCATTGAAAGTTTTTCTCTGCAGCCCTGGAGGAATCTTAGGCTTCCCACATTACTGTACCTTACAGCAGATAACTCAGACTTTTTCACACTTCCTCAACAAGGAAGTTACTGATTAAAACAAATAATAATTGTAGCTTCTGAATGTTTAAATTTGAATAACTCTTGGTTTGGTGTAGTGTCTTTGACTACTGGTGAGTTTTATGCTGAAAGCTAGTTTAAAAAGCACAAATGTGTTATTTATGATGGCATAGTGCTTAAAACCTTTTTGATTTTTTTAAGTGTTCAAACTGAAACAATGGGGAAAAAAAACATCTTAAATATGAACTGAAAATACTGCATAAACAGTTAAATCCTATAATTTGACAGTTTATTTAGTCAAGTGAATTATGTTTTCTTAAATAAATAGTTGTTGAACATCTTTGTTTCAAAGCATCTCATTGTGATTTTATATTGTTTTAAAGCCATCTTGCACTGTCATCATCAAGTTAAGTCAATGCACCATCATGCAAACTTCCGTCAATGGAAACAGACAAATATGTGCTCATTGCAATAAAAATATGAAGTTACAATTCACATGCTGGAGGTAAGCAAGCAGGGGGATCCTGGTAAATGTTTGTGAATAATGACAGCACTTTCTGAATATATGATATGTTAGAACTGTAAAAGATAAAGACAGAAAGATGCTTAGAGTGTAGAAAAAGCTCAAGAAGTGAAGGAATAGATGAAAGATGGTGTAAACATTAAGCCTGGTAATTAGTTGGGTATGTGTATGGGCATGGTTTTATTAGCAGATATTTGATTTTTCAGTTTCTTTTTCTGCTCTTACTAACCTCTTTCTACACAACCAATCAGAAGATGGAAATTAAGAAGCCACTTAGCATAACTGCTCTGCTAAAAGATCTGAAAATGCACTCATACACACAGGCATCTTTAAGAAACAAAGATAAACAAGTGTCCTAATTAAGAATTAATTACATAGTAAAGCCTTAGAGAGAGGTGAAACTCTTTAGAGAAATGAAGGAGGATGAAGATAGAGGATGAAGATGAATACAAGGGCAAATGGGGTAGCAACAGGACGGGTGGGAATTAAAAAAAAAGAGGAGCGGGCGTGAGTTTAGGGAATATATAGACAAAAGGAAAGAGAGAAAAGTGTTCAAACTTGAAAAAAACTAATGAGAAACTGGAAGGATAATGAAATACTGGAGTTCCACAAAGCTATACAATTACCATCAGGCAGGAGCAAGACAATAAAAAGATTTAACAGATATTTTAGTTTTTACGTTCTTCTAGCATGAGCAACAAAATAAATCAGTATGAATGTATGTGCAGATAATAGTTATAACAAATTTGTGGAACAAAGAGACAAGAAAGGGCCATTAGGTTTGTCATAGTGAAAATGTGTAACTTTTAGCTTTTATTTTTTGAATCAAGTCAGTTGTTCCAAAGATAATCAATTCAACAATGTTATAAAAAACAAATATTAGATATGACACCAGGAAGGAACATAAAGCAAACTGTTGGACAAAGGCAACGTAGAAAGTATATTTTACATCCTATTTTCAAACTGGCTAAGATACAAGTTTGTCTCTTATGGTTTCTTTCACTTCCATTAGTTATACAAGACAGATGAGCTCAGTGTAAATGAGCCTAAATCAACAGAAAAACATCCACTTAAAAAAATCCAAAAAAAACCCAGCTATGCACATTTTGAGTGAACATTTACTGCGGCGTTGTCCTGGGTGATAAAAACTTTAGATGCTCAAACACTAATTTTTGTTCTTCTCTACCCTGTTTTCATATATTACGGCGGGCAAGATTGAGTGTGATTTGCAATGACAAACAACAAATGACAAACATACAGCACAATTAATTATTGCCATTTTAAGAATGATACATTTATGTGGGATTCTAACAGGGTAATGTAACATGAATAATTATTAATAGAAATTAAACTTAAGGTCTCTTTTTTACTTTCAAATAGGATGGTGTGAGTTAAAACTTGAAAACAAACGTATATTTGACCCCAAGCATGTCAGATGCTACAAAGGTAACCTTGAAATCCACAGTAAACAAATCAATTTTTTGGTGTATTTTAGTGTACGTAGAAAATGATGCAGTGTTTATGAAAAGTCTAAAATAAACAAATGCATAAATGTGTTTAGATGTGGTCAAATATTGAAAGTGTTGATGTTGTGCCAAGACTTTGTTGCTGTTCTATGATTAAAAAAAAAGTTTTTTGGGAAGAATTGATGCTGTTTGTGTCAATGTGTGTATCTATTAATTTTTGTACCTACTCCCATTACATGTAAGAATAAAACAGTGTTGTTTTTCCACAAAATTTCCATTAAATTTGAATGTTCTTTTTTTACTCTGGAAAGTTTTAACTTTTTAACTATCTGAGATACATAAAATGCCACAAAACAAGTACCTTGGTTTCAGTGAGTTTACTTATGTCATCTACAGTTTATTTTTGTTTGTAAAATCCATTTTTTTCCCATCTTTTTCCATGTAGTTGCTTCACCCACTGATGCTAATTTACAAAAAAAAAAGATATAATACAAATGACACCAAATACAACACAATATCATAAGCTTTTATTTTGATGGTGAGCTCCTGTAAATAGGAGGAAATTATAACTAAAATTGCTTCAGGATTCTTTTTGAGAGCAGAAATCATTAGCTAATCTTAACCATGTTGAATTCAGTCAGTTTATTATATCCAGTCTGTTAATGTCTGTGTTTCTTTCTCTCTGGCTCCCCTCTCGGCTCCCCGTTCAGCTCTCCCTAACAACTCTCCCTCCTAACCCCTCATCTCGAGATGAAACCAATTTTTTAGGCCCCACAGGAGACAAATTACTCCTAATAATCCCTCGTTTCTTGGAGAGGGATTCTTTCGTCCCAGCTCAGCCAAGAGACCAGAGCCTTAATGGATATATGGAATTAGGGGGAAAATGTTGGAGATGGATCAGTGATGACAGACAGTATTCTGATTCTCATTTTTGCTTCCAAAAAAAAAAAAAAAAAAATAAAGAGAGCCATTCTGTACCTACACATCAGCCCTGTTGATGAGCTGACTCCTGACATGCGAGCTGATGGCTGATGTAGATTTTGAATCATATAAACAGTTGAAGCAGAAATAATGTTTCAAAGCCAGCATACAAAGCCCCTGATGCAATTATGTGTGACGCACAGCTTTCAGGTACTTTAAACAGCTGTGAGCAAAATTTCATATTTTACTGTAGTTGTATTTCAGATGCTTCCCAAATTGTGATCCTCTGATGTGAAATTGGGTAAACTGAAAGATGTAAAACTGTTTGAAAGCTTCCACATCTAACTCACTTTGAAGTTACACCTCTAGCTCTTAATTCTATTCCTTTACTCTTCCTTCTCTCAAAGACCGGGCAAAAAAATGAAGCTTTCATCTTGGCGACCTATCGCAATGACCCCTCTCAGTGACAGACACCTTAAACAACCAACCAATAATCAACACCTGGTCAGGCAGCTCTAGTAAACAAATCAGGAAGCCCAAATGGCTTGTAATAACAGCCATTTTGATGCTTTTACCGAAGGGAAATGGCAAAAGATAGATGAAGGGAGAGAAAGTAAAATTGGATGTGTAGATATGTGTATACAAAGATAAGTGAGGCTGTTCTTGCATTCTTGCTGAAGATGAGACGGTCTTTCAGTATAGTAAGTCTGAAGAAAGTCTGTATGGAAGTCAGTTTTCATCAGTATTGTCTTAAACCCCTCTTTGCACGATTGGTATTTTGTCTACTAGTGAATTATTCATCTCAAAGAAATTGCGTAAATTGTTATGTCGGAAACATCAGAAAAAAAAAGTTGCCTTTCAAGTTTTTCTTTGGTCAGCATCATATCACAGCTTTAAATTAGATGCTACCAGTTCCACTTTTATCTTGTGAAAGTCAGGCCCTCTGAGTCAAGGCTTTCTATCAAAACCTTCCACTTCAGTTACAGCTGCAAGTAATTCAGGGTATATCTCTACATTTCACCTCTCTGTATATGCCAGCAAAGGAATCCTAATTGCATGATGCTGCCCACACCATAATTGTGAGAGTACTCTTGCACCACAAATGCCATTCTGTATGTTGGTTCAAAAGCAACATTTTGGTCCATCTTACCAGCAGACCTTATGCCCCATATTTGTTGTGCTCCTGTACATGGCTTGTTACAATCTTTAAAAACGACTTATAGGATGTTTTCTTCAATGTGGTGTCTATATATCACTCATTCATAGACATCTGATTTATGAGGTGTACAACTAACAGTTGTCCTACTAAGGTGGCCGGTCCTACCTAAACCATCTCAAGAGTTACCATGAACCTGCTTCTTTGGTTAATGTTTTTCTTATCTGACCTGTAAATATGCAAGGATAGCCATCTGTTATTAGGTCTGAAATACTGATTACTAACACTCACTGAATCTCTCCATCTTTAGTTTAATGAAAGAAATATGGTACAAGCACCTTTGGCTCAGTTGCCATTGTGAGCTGACAACACAATTAGGCTTCATATCATGCCATACTCAGTTTGTAGGGGATAAAACCATTCTCCATGACATGTTAAAAGCTTGTGATACCATTTTAGAACCTGACCATGCTTTAATTTTCTCTGTTGTTACAAATGTCTGTTCTGTTTTTATTTTTATTTTATTTTTTTTGTCATTCCCATCATTATATTGATGGAAAAATATTATATGTAAATCCTGTAGTGTTGCAGTTTGGAATAATGGTTTACTATAGTTGCTAAAAAAAAAAAAAAGGAGGCTTAATGAAATCCCTTAAGCAAAACTGGGTTTTGTCACTGGGACTTTGCTGCTTGGAGGAGGGCTATCAGGCCAGATTAGCTTGACCTTAGTAGTAAAGGAAGTAGGAGAATTTTGAAACACATCCCTCATTTCATTTTTAGCCAGTGGTCTCTAGTTTGCCCTTCCTAAGCCATAGTTTTTGATTTGAGTTTGTGAATGTGTGATGTAAATGAGTTAGCTTTACACATTAGGAAATGTTACAAATGTTGCAAACAATAACATGTTTTGTAACGTTTATTTTGGTGCTCAACTTAGATTTCTTTTCATAAGTGTGTTTTTGGGTGCAGAAAATCACACAAATAAAATACAATTTTACATGAAAAATAAAACCTTACGAAATATGGTATGTTTTCATTAAGTTTTAATGAAAAACTTAATGAGGTTTCTAATTGTACACAATATCCCACAAGAAAACAACAAAAAAAGCAGCTTTCCAGTTAAGATTTGCACATATAGCATAGGAATATTTCCCTGAAATCCTTACAAATGGCTTAGGCTCAGGATTGACTTATTTAGAATGACAGGTGTAAAACCCAGACGATTTCGACTGAAAACAGGACTCTGTCAGCTATCAAAGTACATTATGTGTTTTTATGTCTCTACTTTTTATTATTAAAACTGTGGTGGGCTGAAACCACTTGTGTGTGGGAAACCAGAAGGTTTGCATCAAGTGCAGGATAAACAAAGTGAACTTTAATCTTAGGCTAACCTGAAAGAATGGGAAGGACTGGGGTGTCACCACAAAGGTTAAGAGGAGGAGCAAAGAGGAGATGAAAAATGGAATCCATTCAGGCATGAGAAATATGTGCAGCTGTAATCGTAGATCTGTATCTGCCCTCAACTGGGAGCAAATCTCTTACCTCTGCCAGCGGCACAATGCCCTGGATGTCGGAATTGCTAATGTAGAGGATGGAAACTTGTTCTGCTTGCTTCAAAGCCATCTGTGTGTTAGCGGAGTATTCCACAGTCCAGCGCAAAGTCTGGGTTGGCTTCAGATTAATCACGTTGTCAACCTCAAAGTCCAGCTGCATTACCTCATACGAGTGACTGTCAAATCTATAAAGACAGAGAGAGGATATCAGTTATTCGACATGTTTATTGAAGACTCATACTGACTTTGCCAGGGAGATTGGTTTGCATTCTGACTGCTAGTGTGCAGCATGTAGAGTTGTGACCAAGCTTGGATGCTTTATAAACTGCTAATGCAACACATTCGTTCATGGAATGTATTCTTTTCCAGATATTTGAAAATAACGCTTTTGTACTCCAACAAAGAAAGGAATTTGCTGGGAACCAAAGAATTGTTTAAAGTGTACCCACAACTTCTCTAGAACCGCTGTTGTATCCTGTTGTATCCAGATTAAGACAACCTTTGGTCTCCAAGACCTCCACAACCTGTTCAAAACCTTCTTTAGTCTGAAGGTAAACACAATGAGGCTACTTCTTATAAATGGGTTTTTCCTGGCCATCATAAAGTTGCTACCACAAGGGGTATGAAACCTGCCAAGGATTGTATAGAGCTGACAACCGTCATGCAATAATCAGGGGAAATACAGCTGCATACTTGTTAGAGGTACACTGATATCCATCATCAACTTTTGTCTTGCTAAAAAGTAATGACCACGAATATTTCATTGTTGGATCAATAGGATGAGAAGATATAAATGAGAGGAGAGGTTTCTGTGCTGCACATCACTGCCACCCTGGGAAGTAATTATATAGTTCTACAACACAATGTGAGAACATTCTGCCAGGTGCAGTCAGAAGTATTGATGCAAATTAAATCTAAAATTAGATGTTAGGATTTCAAAAAAAAAATAAAATTAAATTTAATAAACCTCCACAACAATCCCATGAAAGTTTTGTGTCAGGGATGTGTCACATGCAATTTTGAGTAATTGTGTACCTGGTGAACATACTGACCTTGTCTTTTGTTTACATTTAAGTGGCTCTGTGTTTTTTGTATTAAAAGCAGAATCTGCCACTACCAGCCTGTGAGTGGCTCGCCATCTCTGCTGCTGCTGATTGGACTGATGTTCCAGCCCTGTGAACCAGTCGGCTCTGCCTTCTGCTCACCTGGCTGATCATCTGCAGCTGCTTAAATATCGAAACACACTTACATTCTAGGCGACTGTGATTCAATTTGAGCAGCTTACCCTTGTGTCTTTTGTTTTCGGGGCTTAAATGAATGTATGTTTTGGAGACTGCGCTTGATTAGACACCAATTTAATTTGTCTTGGACCAACACGTTGTGTAATGGCCCAGCTACTTCAATTGTGTAGTTGGAGGCAGGTCAGGTCTGGTTCTTTTCTCTGTTACCCCCGCCACTTCAACTATTTAGATTACTTTACACTGTTTATCATCAGTAATCTCAGAGGTGCTACCTCACGTGTATTTATGTTTGGTTAATTTCTTTTTTGTTTTATTCTGAATGAGGAAAGATTTGGTTAGTTTTAAGTACCTCAAATCAGAAGAGTTTTATTTAAATCATTTATTGATTTAGAAACGTCCAGGGGTCACAGCTCCTCCTTTAGTTTGATGTCTCCTGACGAGACTCTGGTTTTACCTTTCTTTTTTCAATATTATCTTAAAACACTCATTAAACCTGTTAGGCCTGGTTAACCATACCATTTATTTATTATCGTACCCTCGTAATGTCTTTCTGAGCTTGATTGTAACACATAATATGGTCTCTGTTATTATTTAGTGAACAAATTTATTTCCTAAAATTAAGTTTATTTCACTGAGGGATTCTAGTTTCTTATTTAGAACTCATTACGCAGCAAAAGGTTTAAGATGCCGAGAACATTATTATATCTTGGGTTCAAAGAGGGAGAAATCCAGACACAAAGGTTGGTCTTTTGTTTGGGTTTCACTTAATAATACATGCTTCCTGCGTGACTTCAGTCACCTATTACAATTGAAGAGAAATGTCTTTTTATAGTGAGCTTTTTCTTGGACTCCAAAGTATTTTTACACAGCTAACGCATAATCAGAAATGTAACTGTAGAAGACTAAGCTAAGATTAAGTCTTTAAAAATTAGGTTAGCAATGAACTGATTCACACGAGTAAAGTTGATGTTTACATTTCTGAGGAAAAAAAAAAACTAACTGTGCATGGGTAAGAATCCCTAATCCCCTAATTCTGTTTCCTGAAACTTAAAAAGTTACATTCGAGAGATTAGTAGTTTGGTATGGGAATAACTGAATACTTCCTAGAAGTTACCGTGTATTTTTATAAAACCAATCAGGTACTTTGGTGTGAATTAAAAGGATTACATTATGGAGCCTAGCAACTCTTTAAATTGTACATTTTTGTTGTCTGGTTTGTCTTTTTGCTCACCAGATATCTTATTTCATCAATAGTTTGTGTAAAGTATAATAAAAATATTTGATTAATCAGTACAATGAAGATACTCAAACTTTCTATGGTCTTTCTGCAGATCTGTTGACAGATTCAGAAGGAATTTATGAATGACTGAAAGGACTAAAGTGCTCATTACAAGATCGTTGAGCAGAATAAAATGGTGTCAATGCCACTTTTAGCATGAATTTAACTGCTTTCTGAAATGTAACAATTTGGTGCAGAAAAAAAGGTACGCAGTTCACACTAAGTGCAATACAAAAGCTATACAGACAAAGGATCAATGTGCACAACATTACTGTATTTTTATGATTGAAAGAAGAGACATAATTCAGATACATTTCAGATAAACAGAAATTATTGTCACTGTGGTCAATTTCCTCAAGGAATCTTCTGTTACATTCTCACACACACACCTACCCCAGAGACAGTGAATCCTGGATAAAAGGTAAAAGTTTGTGTTTAACCTGTTCCAAGACATATGCATTACGTGTTTATTAAGGTCATGGCAAAAGAAGTCACAGAGGGTTTGCAGTAAATGGTGTCTGTGTGAGAATCAAGGCATTTGTCCGAAGAGATGGGTGGATGATAAGTGAAAGAAGTAGATCAGGGAGGAAAAGCTGATGGAGTGTCAGTTTGCCTTGACCTCTTTTACTTCACCGTCATGTTTGATTCTCAATCATTTGTCTTCACCTAACCTCATGTCCAGTCTTCCATCTTATCCTACCATCACATATTGCTGTTGTTTACAAGTTGTAGAGACAAATGCTACATTTTGGTATATATGCTTTCCATTTCCTGTTCTTCAATTACCTTCAAGAAAGAAAGAAAAAGAAAACTCCCTCCATCCATTTTTGCTCAGTAGATTGGAATAAAATTTGTGTTAAAATGGCCATTCTATAAAATAATTAATCTAAATCATTTAGACGAAACTCGGTGGTGAAGACAGCAAAATAAATGGGCAAGAAAACTTTTTTTTTTTAATGTGGTAAACATCTTTTCACTCAAACTTGTCAATTTTTAGTTTATCTGACATTTTTGCTGCACATCTGTTCATCTTTATTAATTTATTGGTGTCCCTTGAACTCCTTTCCTTTTCTTTGTTTGTGTTTCCTAATCGCAAAGGACACATTAGCACCAGCCCAGTTAAAATTTTCATAGGGCAAAAACTCAAAACCTGGATAAGCCTCGACACATACACACTGAGACACAATGCTCCGTCACTCTCACTCTCCGTTTCTGTCTTTCTCACTCTCATAGATACATGCACACAGGCGATACACAAGCAACACACTTCTCCCGTTTCTCCGCCTTGTGCACAAGTCGATAGCACACATGTGCTGAGGCCTATCCAAAAAATTGTTGAGTGTGTTTCGGTGCAGTGTAATCACTGGAGCAGAAAAAGAAATGTGTCTGCAGTGACAGGTTCATTCAGGTGTTAGCTCCGTCACAACCGCTAGGATCTGAAACAATATTTCACTGTCCTCTAGTGCATACACATACAAAGACATTCCCACACATCAACACACACAAGAGGTACTCTCCAGAACTCAGAACTGACCAAATAAAAAAAAATGTAGAAGTCCAAGAAGCTTTTCGCAACTTTTCAGCTTGCTTTCCTTCACACACAGCTAATCCTAATGGCTAGTAAGCACTAGTCTTTGTGTAACTATTATATATAATTTATTTCACTTAGTGAATTGAGTTACTGAAATTTTACTAAATGAACTTTTCAATAGCATTCTAATTTACAATTGTATCCTTACATCTTTTAGTAGATAATCATCTTACCTGACTTAGTTAAGCAAAGTTAAAGGGGCATACTCTGAACTGTTTAGCTCTAATACATGGAACCAGGAAAATGTGTTTTTAAATAAAAAAAAATTACTAAATTTGAACAGCTGACATAGAATAGTGATTTAAGTTGTAGAAAAAATGCCAAGTAAGTTTTTTTTTTTGCAAATGTTTGCAAAAGTGACAGGAAAATCGCTGTTATTTCAGTTGACTTCTAATATCTGTGCACTTTAGGGTGGGATGAGAAATAACTGGGAATTTTAGCAAATTACAGAAGAGACTGAAAATTACAGCATAAAACATTAAAGAATTTCAACATTTTTAAAGTAGCCAAGCATCTTGAAAATAAACTTTTTCTGCCATGAGAAAAGCTTTTCTATCCCCTTTTAAAATGGAAACAAACTAGCATCTACGAATAATGATGTGCTGCCTGGAACCACTGACTGTGACTCTCTGTTGCTGTAAACTGTATTTTGTGCATCAGGGCGTCACTCTTTGGGATATTACTATTGACTTTTAGTAGTAGTCCTTTTGCTTTCAATATTCGACACATTTTACAATTTATGATTTAGAAGGGAAGAAGAAGTGCTGTCCTATCAGCAACAATTCAAATCACAACTAAAAAGAATAACTTGTGAAACTGCTAATATGTATCCACTTTGTGCCCTTGGCCAACAAAAACAAACATTTTTGAACATAGATGTCTCATTTGGCTCACTATAACAATTTATTTCAGTTTAATATGATGTTTAGATATCTACAGAAATTGCTGATTCCAAATGTAATTTCATAACAACATAAAACTGGAATAAACAAAATAAATCAGAAAAAAAATGCTATAATAATTTATTGCATCTTTTGTTAAATTAATTCCAAAGATGTAATGAGAATCAGGCATTTTAACAATGCACACTTCAAAAAGTTTGAATACAGTTTAAACAAATTTGCCTGTCAATTTGTCAATTGATAGATGACCATAAAATAAGGAGGACAGACAGATCTCTATCTTTTTGATATTAAATTGCTCTGGGAACTGCTTGGGGAAGCTGGGATGGCTTAGCCTATAAACCCAGATAAACGGAGGCACTTCTGGCAGCAGCGAGTGATTTCTGAGATGTGACAGTTGGATTCACTTTGGTGTCTAACTTGTTTGGTACTTATGGGACTCTTGAAGCTGATTAGAAGAAATTATTGACCCTCTCCACCCCCACTTTCTGTTTAGCCATCAATTAAACAATTTAGTACCCAGTCTGGACCAGTGTAGATAAAATCATGATTGCAGTCACAGAAAGATCACCTCTTCTTCTGAAAGGTGGGTTGAGATATTTTGCAGTTTTTAAATATTTCAGGAAACGTATAGTTGTGTGTGCAGGTGTGTCTTTAAATGTATTTGTCATACGTGGCATGTGAGTAAGAAAGGACTTGGCTCAAATACCCAGGGGGGAAGCACAAGGACACACACCGATGCTGCAACACCTCCAGTGGACTAAACGCCAAGGACCCGTCCATCTTTCTGTCATAACTGTAACTACAGTACACACCAACCTGCAATGGATCAAAACACAGCAATTTGTGTCAAACTGCTTAGTTTCACTGAGAGTTAGAATTGGCTCATGTGTTTATTCTTAGAAATAGAAACATTGGAAATATTTATTAAGATACAGAAGTAGAAAATAAAAGTTTCCAGAAGAATTTTTGGTGGCGTCTTTGTGTGATTTTGGCACCTGAGATATTTCAGACACATTCATTGTGTGTCTTTAAAGGTCACAAGGCATAAATATGGAACTACTTTTGTGAAGAATTGTACTACTCAAGCTATATTATATCTTACTTTTGAAAGAGCATTATTTTCCTAGTCACACCACTGGATTATTTACTATATAATATTTCGTGTAGGAGTCTTTGTGTTACTTGTGGAATACCGTGACTATGCTAACCTTTTCTAAAAGCCTAAGCCATGAGCCATATTAATGGTTGGTTTAGTCCAACCAGAGTTTTTAAAACCCATTTTATTCAAATTTAACACAGGAGGTTAAGTCCAAAGCTGCTCATTCTCTTTGCAGATCTAGATTTACCAACACATTTCTTCTAGCTGGAAGAAATTTTATGTTTTTAAAACAACCAGCCTGGATCCTGACTATAATCTATTTCATTTTTTTGAAAGTTTTAATAAAATATAATAGGGTTTATGTGTAAATGGCATAATGTGTGCCCAATTAAAATTTTGTAAATCGTTTTTAGACTGCCTTTTATTTACATTTAAGTGGGCAAATTTGTACTTTTTTTTTTTGTAAATTATATATTTTGAGAAACCACAGGGGCATTGAAAAAAATATTTTCACAGCTTTAACAGAAGCATCAATAAAGTGATACCCACTTCATTGCTGTGGCAGGTACCACTTCATAAAAACAATGCGTAACTTCAATAGTTACACAAATGTAATCAATTTCTCTAAAGTGTTTTCCTTAAGGAGACTCCACTTATGGCTCTTCTGTAATTAAAACCTGACTGCTGACCCCTCACTAGTTTCTTTCCCTGAAGACAGGCAGGTGGTGAAGTAAAAAAAAAAGAAAAATCTCCTACAAAGAGGCAAAAGCCACATATATAATCCATAAACATACACGGAGTCCCTCACACCATGTAGTGAGTGCTCGGAGGACAGGGGTGTCTTATCAAAGAGTACCATAGGAAAGTGGTGGTCTCGGGGGAAATTCAAAGGACAATGGAGAACAAACACATGACACATGAGCCAAAAGACATTCACTGCTGGCAAGAAAAAGAGAAAACATCCCCTGGGAGAAAACAAGGTGTAGCAAAAGGGGGGGATGGAAATGGGAGAAGAACAAGAAAACAACACGGAGGAACAATTCTCCACACTTTGCTCAGAGGAAGTTGTCACTTACAGCATTTCCCCCTCAGCATCTTCACAGCCGGTGGCTCACTGCATGTTTGTGTGTATGCTTCTGTGTATTTGTCAGAGAAAAATAAACTCCTGAGATTCTTAAGACAGACAGATAACTTTTGTGTGTTCTGGACTCAAAGCTGCAACACGTGAACACAGAAGATCCCTGGATTTGGCACCTCACTGACCCCAAAGCCAAGTGTGTAAATATGCACACCATGTATTTGTGATTTTATTCCCTCCCATCACACACATGTGAAGGTAAGCACTTATCAAGGAAAAGAGCCTGTCTCCTTTTAACCCCAGGTTATCAAAAACAATTTATGAGCATTTTTTGCTACTAAAATAAGATTATCAGCTTCTAGTTATATAAAATGAATCATTGTGAGCAATATACAACCCAAGGAACTATTAATTTGTGCAATTCATGAACATATTATCCTGAATTTCTTTAATTAGTTTGAATAAACTCTTGTAGCTTTCAAGACTCAAACAGATGCTCTACTATACTTTCATTGTTTGAAGTACAAAAGACAGCAAAATCAGAGGTTATAATTGTAAAGTATGAGTAGTTGTTTAAAGATAAAGTGGATGTTTCTTGCTTAATAGGACTCGGCTGGGTTAACAATACTCATAACATTTCAGCCGGAGTTATAACAATGACTTTACATTAACCAACACAAAAACTGTGACTGAACAGAAGACTTTTTTCACTCTATTCACTACAAACCCAAGGAGATAAAAAAAAAAAAAAAACCCACCAAATATCCGCAGTAAAGTACCAACAATCACTGGCATGGCAATAATAAGTGCACTTCTTTTTGAAATTATCTATAGTGTCAGTTTCATTATTCGATGCACACTTTAAGACTAACAAAAAAGTGTGTGTGTAATAGAAGGAGTGAGCGTGTTTCTGCTGTCAAGAATACAGTGAGGTTGTCACCAAGAGGACAGGGGGGGACTCTGGGGAAATGAGCTTGCAGAAACAAAGGACAAACACAGAATAACCCTCACATACGAACCGACGCAAACTGTGGCTCACTTATGATGAGCTGTGGATTACTACAAGTTTAGTGCTAGGAAAAAATTTATTAATAACAGAACGTGGGTACGCTGCACTTCTTAAATATTCATTAGAATATGTGTATGACATACCAGCATATGCTCTCAAGGTGAAAACTGATAGATGGCTGTAGGATAGATCAATAGTACTGAACCAGTGAAGAAAGACACACAAAGTGTTCCTGTTGGTGACTTAGTCTTTCTAACTTCCTTTTGTTCGTGGCCTTAAAAGTACTTAAGCACTATTTGACTTTAAAAAGTCAAGTTAATGTAGAATTAGGTTTGGAATTGTCTAGTTTTAAAATAAAAACAGACCTTCCTTAAAGCTGCAAAATGCTAGTTTTCTTTTTAAAAAATGTGTTTTACACATTTGTTAAAACTTTCTCCATCTCATGACAGTGTGGTATGTGACAGATAATCTGTGAAAAGACCAATGTCCTCCCATTCCTCCCTGTGCTGCTGTCTGAAGAAATGCTCCAGTCCCGGCCAAAAACAACTAACCAGAGCCAGGAAGTGGGTCTCATACCATGTTGTCATGACATGACACTCTTAACAAATATGTAAAAGCATATATTTTTTTACAAACTGTAACTTTAACAGAACCACCAGGAGACTAGAACATGTTACTCCAAAATATGCAACCCAGTCTCAGACACACATTTTCTGAGTATTATAGATAAAATGACCACATGTTCTAATTTGCGCAGGACTTTGCTGCATTGTAGCCTCTTCCTCAAGGTCTTTGAAGGCGTCATGCTGCCCCCTTTGCTGTGGGAATTATGTCGCGTGTGCTTGGGCTACGTCACAGAGTGGGGGGCTCTTGTTAGATGGCCAGTCGCTCCTGGGCATATGTTGGGATGGCTGCAGGGATCTAGGCTGAGCTCTGGAGGGCATCCTTCCCATTTGACCTCCTAGATGCCCTCCCCACCTTGGTTCTTCTGCATTCCAGTTGCTGTGGTGGTTTGATGCCCACCATGCTGGGGGCTTCAGGCTGGGGGTCTTCTCTCCTCGGTGTTAAAAGACACTGGATCCCGGTGTGGCTGGGCCAGGGGGATCAGTGGCCTGTGTCTCACCTTTAGTCTCTTTTTCCTGGAGGCTGCTGCTCCTGTGCTCCGCTGGCAACCTGCCTCTGTGTGTATGGCTGTCCTGAGGCGGTGCCCAGTGTGTGTCTACCTGGGGGTGCTTCCGCCTCCCGGAGCCAAGTCCACCTGTCCTCTGCGTCTCTTGGCTGCTGTGTGCTGCAGGCTTTCTGCAGTTCTCACTATTCTAACAGCCATGCACCTCCAGGTGACTAACTCGCTCGCACACAGCCATCCAACACAAACATCATTTTCAACATGTACACCTACGGTTTTGGTGTTACCACCCATGCTAGTTATTTTCTTGTATGATTGCACATAGGTATTTCTCTGATATGCACAGAACCCCTGTCAAGTGCCTGTAAACACAAATATAGGCCCATGCTGCCTCTTTTTCTTGTTCAGTCTTCCTTGCTCATAGCTACCCCCTATGAGCTATGAAAGGGGGGAAAATATTCATTTCTAACATACACAGGTGGCAAATGCACACCTTTGCCACAGATACTGCTTGCTTTTATCATTCACCCATTATAGTACCTCCTCATACTCTAGTTGTCTTTCCTCATTTTAACACAAGCTACATGTTTTCTCTTTTCATCACTTACACACAAGGGGACAAACACAAACCCCCTCGTGTCCCAACACCAACAAAAAACATGCAAATGCTTTTAAGAGAGGCCCAAAAAAAGTCTACTACAGCGTGGGTCTGCGCCTCGGCAGGAAGACGGGTGGATAGAGTAACAGCTTCCTTGGTATTGTGTTTTGTTGCTTTTAGCTTGTCTGAGTAGTTTGGAGGATAATTTCAGTATTTAGTTTTAAGGACAAGTGTCAAGGAATGGTGAAAAAAAACAAAAAAAAAAAACATTTGAGAGTGGTAAATTGAGCCAGAATAAATGCGATTCAGAAAGGTGCAGTGACATTTTCGTAGTTACTTAAAACTTAACGCCTAACATGAAAGTATTTTGTTACAAGAAGCCTTATGTTACCTTGCTCTGAAAGCATTCGAAACCTGCTTCAAATGTTTTACAATTCCCTGATAAATAATCATGATAACATGATTATTTAATCTCTTTTATGACCCAAGTAGTAGACCTATATTGCATAAAAATGTCCAGTATAAAATAAATTAGACATTTTTGCGGTTTTCTCTTGAAATAATTATTATAAATCCAATTGTATTTAAATTTTAAACAAGCGGTTTTACATAGCTTGATCTTCTTGCTTGAATTTGTTTCTATAAAATTGAGAACTGAAGGTTATCACCTATACCACAAAAACACAATTATGCTACATTAATAAAACCACATCTTTTTATGCTTTTGATTAAAACAATTTTCACTTGTTGATTTTCTCTTAAATTGACTAATACATCATAAAGGAGAGATCATGCTTCTCCTATTTCAGCTTCTCTTCACTGGTTGCCTGATGAATCATGGATAGAATTTCAGATTCCTTTGCAAAGATAAAACTGTAAATAATGAAGCTTCATCTCATGTCAGAGATCTGACTGTTCAGTTTACTACTGTTTGTAATAGAGAAATGGGAGGCAGATCTTTTGGGTATCAGGCTTCTCTTGTGTGGGACCAGCTCTCAGTTTTAGTGAAACCCTGTCTACTTTAAGATTAGGTTTAAAACTTTTCTTTTTGATAAAATCTATAATTAGACTTGCTTAGGTTATCCTGAGCTATCTGTGAGCTGCTATAGGCTTAGGCTACTGGAAGACATCCTTACCACTTTTCTGCACTTTGCTACTTTCTCCGACTACTCTTCAATTGTGTACATTTTGCTGTTGTATGACCTTTTAACTTTATATTCTCTCTTTGTTTTTTTTATTTTCATAGAAGTTACATCTTTGTAATCTGCCATTCAGTTGTGGCAGATCACACTAAAGCAGATTTTTTCCTTTCTCCTGTCACTACATGCAATATTTAGTCAATGTCACAATGCAATGAACTGTGTACTGTTTCTATATGCTCATCCAGGAGAAGTGAATGCTGCAAATCATTGACTTGATGTGATCTGCTGGGTTTAAGTCTGCATGTATGATTGGTATGAAATTAATTGGATCTGACTGGAAACGTTTTTTTTTTTTTTTTAATAATTGATTTCGTTGGATAAATGTAAGCAAATTTTTACTATAAAATTATGCCATTTTAATGAAAGACACATTTATTTTAATGGTTTTTATGAAGTGGAGGCTGATATATGACAAATCATGTTTTGTTGAGAGAATCTTAACAGACACAGTTCTGCACTGTAAAATTGTTTGACAGTGTTTATTCTTTCAAACACATAAAAAGCTTCAGTACGCCTACTATCTTCAAGTATAGAAGGAGGCAACACGACAAGAAAAGGCATCAGAAAACAAGTTTTGTAGATAAAAGAGGAGAAATGGGACAAAACCACCAAAGAGAAATAAAATATGAAACTGAGTCAGCGCTTATTCATTGCAGTGCAGAGATTTGACTGATATTATTTTCCTTGACAATAATTGCTGCTTCATGATGAGGAAATTATTCAATAACTCTAACGTTTCTATAAACAGCTTTCTGTGCACCACTGACATACAAAATGACTGTATGTCAATGAGTTTCTTGACTTGTCTTTCAGGCAACTTAAGGTACTGGAGGGTTGAGATTTAATGGAGCAATTGATCAAAGCACTGATGACATTCAAACAACCCAAAGTCCTGCAGCCTTATTTTAGCTCAGATGAATATTGCAAATACAAGTGTAGAAAAATAGTTTTGTTGAAATTTCAGTAATAGAAAAAAAATGTAAATGTCTTCAGTTGTGCAGAAGAATGAAAAGGGGAATGGAAACATAGAGCTGAATAGGTATTTATTAGACTTCTAAACCATTTTGCTCTTTTCCTGCACTATTATTTGTCAAAACTTTGCTTTCCGACTAATAACCTTTCATTTTGGGATGATAATTCTGGTGTTCTTTCAAAACCGTCTACTTGTTTTGTAAGAGCTGAACTTGGTATACCATAACAGCTTAAAAGCAAGAAAACCTTTTAAAGAACAAGGAAAGGCGTTGAGACTTTTTTCTTCATTTTAAGTTTTGTGTAAACATTCATGCTCTGATTCTCAAAGTAAAAGGAATAAAACACAGGCATCAGTCTAAAATTTGATCCTCAGTAAAAATGTAGACTGAGGATCAAACTAATTTTAAAACAAACTCAAAACTTTTGTGTCATTGCTGCTAGTCAGTGTGTTTACTGATGTCCAAACAGGATGCAACACAGTCGTGAGATTTTGGTCGAAGAGACAGAAATCACATGACTGTACAGCATGTCTGCTCTGATATACACTTATTGGATCCTGTTGCACTTAAATTCCCTTTTGCCAGTCTCAACCACTCAGACACACACAGTGACATGTTATCGATCTGTAGGGGCTGTGGAAAAAAAATCCTGGAAAAAAGGAGATTGACAGTTACAAGCAACACACGCACATACATATGTTGTAAACTCTGACACTTGCACAAGTACAGTCAAACACCTGATATTTTGATACCACCACTTTATCAGCATCCTAAATTTTATCTAAGTAGGTCATCCAGCAGGCACAAGCAAACATTTGTGCGTGCCTCTACTCAAACTTTGATTTAATGCAGCAAAATCAAGCTTTTCCTCATTGTTGCAGATATTTTTCTTCTTGTGAAATTTGTTAATAGCAGTCAAGACATGCTCTTGGGTTTTTTGGTCAAAATACAAAGTCAACGCAATACTGCATCTATCATTTTTTTTTTCTGAATACACAAACATTTTCCGCTGCCAACATTTAAGTTGTTGAGAACAGATAGATGAATAGGCAGACAGATGAATTATTATGCCATCACATTAAAAATGGTTGCCATAGTATTTACTGAGAACATTTAAAGAAAAATTATATATTTCAATTTAAAGCGTCATAAATGGCAAACAAAGTCAAATGTACACAAACATAAACGAGGTGAATATAATCATTTTGATTAAATTAGTCTAACTGAATGTACAGATGACTGCAGGTCAGGAAGAGAATTAGTCAATTCAAAAGCTGGTTATTCAATTGCACTTTGTTTCTGTAAATGTCAAGTTCAAATGAGTAGCCCAATAATGCCCACACATACTTTCGTCCCCCCACCCCCCAACTCTTTTTTTTTTTTTTTAAAGTGATTATTTAATGCGGTAGTGGTTTAAAAATATTTTTAGAAAAGAAATGATAAACAGGTAAGCAATGAGAAAAAAACAAAGATGGATGAAAATACGTCTATAAAAAAATGCTTTCTTTGTCCATATAACAGAACAGCTTTATGTAAAATGGAAAAGACATACCAGCGTAAATGAAATTCATTCAAATAAGCCTTTTACCACTTATAAAATGTACTAATAAATAAACAAAAATTAGCCAATAGCATATTAATTTCTTCTGAAAATTCAGCAAAAATAAAAATAAAGAGATTATCTAAAAAAATCATCTAAACGAATTCACCGTGAACTGTTCTGCACAGGAAGCAATAGGCTTTTCTGCAGAATGAGCAGCTGGTCATGAGAGATTCTCCCCTTCAGGCACAAATGCAGATACTCTCACTCCCACATACTCTTACAGGAACTAATTTTCTGCTCCTCCTGTTGGATAATATATTAGGACGGACATGTCTCTATTGCACAGGTACATGCAAGTGCCATATGTTGTAGATTCATGAGTGTTTATGCAACAAAGCATTGTGTGTTTCCAACTTCTGCTTTTAATACCGTCAGTGTTTCTACATTTTCTGGATTTCTCGTTGATTCTGTAACCTCTTTGTCTCCTGGGTGAACTCGTTTTCATCATAAGTTCTTCATTGTTTTAGCCGCTGAATGGAAAACGACTCCATCTCCGGCATTATACCGTGTGATAGATTTCTGCGCGCCCATACACATATTCACATTTGCACATACGCACCCTGACAGACACTCCGAAAGAGAAAAAAGAGAAGAATGAATTATTAATCTTGCCGTCTAATTATGGCGTGGGGCCCAGAGAGAGATATGATCTTGGGGAAATCACATCTAACAGTCATTTATCACAACAAATAGAGTGAAAAACACTGAGTAGAGGAGAAGGAAAAGGAATGGAAACAAGAGAGAAGAAGAGAGGCCAAAAGAGGAGCAGCAGTAAAGACTAACGCACTCTGCTATCAGATAGTGCTATTAAAATATGCTAAGGAGATGCAGGGATAGAGAGTCAAGAGGAAGGGTAAAAGGGGAGTCTAAAGTAGCAAATTAAGAGGTGCTCAAGGGAAACTGGGGCCCCACAAGAGCCTCTAAATACAACTGAAATTGGGTTTACAGGGCAACACATTTAGAAAATAAAGTTTGAATATGTGAAGATAAAACAAAACTATGCCTTCTCAAAAGAGAAAAATGTATGAACCAAAGAAATTGTACAATATCAACTGTTTTTCTTATTATACCTCTTTAACCTTTTTGAAGGTAATAACAAGCAGCATTAATTTTGAAAACTATTTGATGCAAGTTACAAAATACGTATCTCGAGTCCATTTCATGCAAGCTGAAACTGAAGTGTTTATCATGGCTTTACATCTCTAAAGCCCTGATGAAGACAAAAACACATCATGTAAGATCTATTAGCTGCTGTTAATATTATTTAACTCACCATAGGTGTACGTAACTTAAAAATGCTGTTTGCAAGGATAAAACGTAACTCATTTTGTTAAGACCGTCATCAATCTCCTGCCCATTTGTGGGGCATCACCTCATACACCTGCAGAAGCACACCTAACTGTCTAAGGTTTAAACAAAGTAAAGCTACTTTAAAGTACAATGTTCTAACCAGGCGCGCCTGTGTAATATTTGTCATTTTAAGTAAGAAACAAATGCTTGTATTCTCATTAAATTCTCACCTAAATTTTTACATAAATCTTTAGGTCTTTTCTTCATCTTTGTTCATATACAGCTGTTAACTGAGTTGCTCAGCACTATTAAACGTACTACTATACTATACATCTATATGTCCAAATATGTAAGAAGAATTGTACAGTGTTTGGAAAGTCGAGGGTGAATGTCATTTTCATTTATGGCTTTAAGCGTTTGGACCATTTAGACATAATCGCGGTGATGATCATTGTCCACAAATGGAAAATAAATCATGGAACATTGATTAACCATCCCCGGGAGTTTCTAAAATTACTCCAAATGTGTACTGACAACTCATGCAGGATGTCACAAAACAAAGCAGAACGTCATCTGAAGCTCTACAAAACCTATTTGATTTGGTTAGAATGATTCTAAAAAGGCATTTATAGTAGAGTTCAAATACCAGAACCATTATGGGCTAAAAAATCCACACAAAGATCTCTCTCATGTTAATGAAAGAACATCTTAATACCAAAAGACTTCAGGGAAAATATTTTGTGGACCAACTAGACAAAAGTGCAACTTTTGGGTCCATTTATTTCTGGAATACAGCTAACAGTATTAATAGGTCCCAGGTACAGTCAAATGTGGTGGAGGTAGTGTATTTAACTGGAACTGTTTTACGCTTTCATGTCATGGACAACTGGCATGTCCAAAATTTACTAATCATCTTAAGCCCAACCACGATTGAGTAAATCAACACAGCAATAAGTCCAAAGAAACCAGGAAGTCAAATTATATGGCTTCAAAAATACAGTTTTAAGAGAGGAGTCATGAAATTATTTAAAAACTTAAATCTGATTAGTTGTGGCTGTTACAATGTGAAAATCAGGGCCTGATTATTTGTATATCATTCCCCCTGAATAAATCACTATTATCATTTAAAATCTGTTTTTTTATAATTATTAAGTTTATTTTTGTCTGACATGACCTGATCTGAATTTTGGCGTGACCAGTGTAAGCAAGATGGGTTAACTGAAAACTCTGATGCTGCAAACTCAGGATGAGGAACACTACGTAAAGACTGTTTTCTGTATTTCTGGTACAAGGTCACGCTATTTCCTCATGTTCTGCTTAGTCAAAAGATTTCATCCGTACAAATGTGCTTCTGTGCAAGCTTGTGTGACCCATTATACATGCTAAGCATTCATCCATTGCTGATAAATCAAAGGTAATGCTGATGATCCTCCTAAAGCCCTGATGCTGTACTTGTGGGAGGCGATGTGCTTTTTGGCCTCTCATTTGTAATCTGACCAGTTGTTTACTCGCTCTGCAGGGTTCTTTGCTTTTAACTGACACAGCTGAGAGCTTCTTTTACTTTCCCCCATCAGCGATTCTTTTTCTGCTTGTGTTTACAAACCCTTTCTCTCATGTGTCAGTATTTTACTTTCTTGCTGTTCCTGTCATTACCTTCGATCAATATATCATATTTCAGCTACTGGTTGTATATTTGTGATGAACTGGTGACCTGTCCATGGAGTACCCCGTTTCTCACCCAATAGCCGCTCGACATAGACACCAGTCCCCCTGAGACTGTGGAAGGACAGTCAGTAATCTGTAGATCAGTGAACCAGATCTTTAACCTCCTGGAGTTGCTAAAAGAGTCACAGGAGTTTTGGTTGTCCAGTTCAGATGTCTTTTGTGGAGAAGGAGACGATTTGTCACTTTGTCCCTGTGAAACATTTTGTCGGGGTGCTGGGGGAGGATGGTGCAAGGGGTTAGCAAATCAGAAGCTGTGTTTTCCATATTGAAGTACAGTATGGGCTTTTGCAGGGCTACCCTTTGTCTTCCAGTGTGTTATGTGGTGTTACAGCACAGAATTTCAAGGCATTTAATGGAGAGAGGTGCTGGTTTGGGAAACTCAAGATCCCATTTTCATGTTTTGATGCATCCAGAAGGAGTCTCTGGATGCATCTTCAAGCCACGAAGTAATACACAGCAACATGTGAACCAAGACGAGAATTAGCTCTTCCAAATTGAAGGCCATAATTTTCACAACAGGGATTATTCTGTCCAGATTAGGGGTCAGTCTTTGGCTGACCCCCACATTAATATCCTGTTCACATGTACACAAAGAATGGTTAAGCCTCTCCTGCAGTAATACTGGTGTTGCTTTGTTCTATGATAGAAAGAGGAGAGCCAAAAAGACATTCCAACCTTCACCTATGACTATTATATATGGATTACGACTAAATTAAGGCTGCAACTAAGGGTTACTTTAGTTATAAATTAGTCTGTTGATATTCTGATGATTAATCGGATAAAAAAAAATTGGCAGATTTTAGCCTTTTATACACAATAGTGGAAATATATTAAAAAGGCAAATAAATAATACATTTGATAGAGATGCCTTTTGGGAGCCACCCTTTGGAGGTTCTCAAAGCATGTCCTACTGGGAGGAGGCCTCAGGGGAGACTGAGAACATGTTAAAGCGACTACAGTTACCTTTTGGCCCAAGAATGCCTTGGGACCTCCCAGAAAGAGCTGGAGAGTGTCACTAGGGAGAGGGATCTTAAGATCTCCCTGCTGGACCTGCTATCACTTTGTCCCAATGACGTACAAGATGTGGAGGACAAAGAATGGATAGATTAATGGATCTGATGCTTTTCAAGCATATATGGTGACTGGAAAATATTTGCAAGAATATATCACTGTTATCATACTAGGGTTAAAATTAAATGAAGAAAAGTTTGTCAGACCTCTAAATAGGATTTTTTTTTTTTCCCATATGGTTTATTCTATTGAAAAACAAACATTTCTTCATTATAGGTTCAAACTGAGAACCTATTACATTTTCTACAATGTAGTACGATTACATTTTTCAGTGTAATCATACTACTAGTATATGATATTTAGTTGTTTCTGCTGGATAATTTAAATCACATACATTTCATGTCCTTAGGATACCTTTGCAAAGTAACAATGAAAGAGACAGAATATGTTAGATTTTACCCAGTGGAAACTACAGATAACATGCATTTATCTGTATTCAGTCTGTTGTCAGCTACAGATGTTTTTGTCTGGCACAGAACTAAGTGAAGTTAAATCATCTTGTATAAAATCAGAGCCTATAGGTAACACTGGATGCATCCGTTTGTCACTGTGCAAAATGTGCAAATGTGAGTCAACAACAAGTCGCAAATGAGGATGAATTGCAAAATCAGCTCCATAGAATCTTCCGTGAGAGTAAAAAAAAATTACGATAAACCAATAAACCCCTCGCAAGACCTTTTCATCACACGGCCCCTCCACAGTCCAATAATCCACCTCTTTTGGGACTGTGCCATGCGTAAATTTAGCCACTAATAAAATACACAGGGGGTATCTGGGCTGTGCTGTGACGAGCTGTAGTGGGCCGAGCCGAGAGAGTGACTGAATCAGGCCAGGTATCAAATCCAGCCTGTCAGCCATGCAAACCAAGGACCCACTCAGGCCTTAAGAAATAAAAAAATAAAACACCACCTCCCAGAAGGCCAAGCTCGTTGCATTTTTACTTCCCGTCTCTGACAGCTCAGAGGGAGATGTGTGTGATTGTATGTTAAAGAAAGCAGGTAGATGGACAGAAAAAAGACATTATACTTTTGATGGAGTCATTATTTAAAATATACCAATAAAAGTGGCCAAAGTAAAAATATTAACATTTCTGAATCTATATAAATAGATGAAAATCAGATGTAAATCATAACTGCATGTGAAGGTGTATGTGATTTTAGTTCCTTAAGTCACTAATGTCAATTTACAAGTGATCCGCAGGAAGCATGAAAGACGCCTGTGGGATCTGTTGTTTTATTTATTGTTTTATGTGTGTTATAAGGTCCCTTAATAAAACTGACAAAGTTGAAATGCAAAAGCAAAACTACAGTACACTCCCAAATAACATCAAAATGTATAAAATGTGCAGAACAACAGAACAGTGTGGGGTCTAGCACTATGGAGTCACAAACTGAAGTCACTTGGACCCAAGTTTGGGTGTATTTATGTGTGTTTGAAGAATGAAAGCAGGAAAAAAGACAGTAACACATGAGAGTTTAAAAAAATAATATTGATTACATTTGGTTTTCTTTTGATTTTGCCAAAATGCTTCATAAGGCGGCAATTAGTTTGAGGTTTTTCCTGAAAAAAAAAAAAAAAAAAAAAAACACCCACAGATCTGTCTCCATTTAACTCAAATTTAAATCTAGTTTTATGTCAAATTGTGTGAAACAGAGAGCCATGACCACCTCTGATGAGCTTTCCCAAATTGCTTAACTTTTGAAAGGCTTTCTTTAAAGCATCCATTTACTAAATGTAACAAATTTTGGTATTTTGAACTGACCAAAGTTGAATCTGATTTCATTTCAGTACAAAAATGGCCACGGATTTTATTACAGTGCATGTGAATATTTGATTTTACCTGCATGAGCGTATTCTTGAGCTATAGGGAGTTGGTTGTTTTACTGCTTAGGGATGCAATGCATGAAGACACACTTAAATGACTTTACCGTCAGATAGCTCTCTGTACACAAATACACATACTACAGGCACACACTGTTCTCTTTGCTCTTGGAGTAAATTGGCAAGTAAATGCTAGGACACTTTGCACATGTTGACACCTCTGGCATTAAAACACTTACTGTCGATTACAGTGGCGGACATCCAGGTCACTTAATGGAGGTGAAAGTGAGAGACAAAGAGACAGAAAGTGTCAGGGGGAGGTTTGGGCTTTTGATTCCTTCAGCAAAAAGAGAAAAAAAAAAAAAATCAGGCTCTTTCAATGCCTTTCCCATCTCTAACAAAGACACACACAGCAGGAACATATTATAAGTGGTAGATGTTGATATCAAAGTCTTGTCAATTAGGATTTTCACACCTACACCTTGCCTTAACTGATTCCAAGGTGTAATTTCTTAAGTTATTTAGGGGACTATGAAATGAAGCTATTAAAAGCACTTCCTGGAAAGCTAAATCTCAAAAGGAGAACAGCTGTTTTTCTATCACTCATTATTGTCCCTCCGGTTGTTTGCAGTCAAGCATGAAAGAAATAGTGTTATTGTCATAGTGAAAAATAAAAATAAAGAAAATAATCAATGGTCTAAAACCCAAAATGAATAATTGCATGTTTAATTGTTTTAAAAAAAACTTATCAGGCTAAAGAAATACTGTGATCTTAGTGTTTTAATGAAATATCATGCCTGCTATTAAATTTTATTAAATTACAAACTTCTTCATTTCCAGAAAACCGTAAAAAAAAAGAGAAAAAATAATATTGGTTTTATCTGCATATCAGTTTTTTTTTACATTACATAGGTTATCAGCTGCAAACCTTTGCTTCTTATCCTTATTTGGGATCAGTAAATACTGCTTAGTACATGTGCAATTATTATTGTTTATGTTAATGTGTGACTTGTTATGGAAAAATGTGAAACTGCACAATAATGTTCTTAATCACAGATTCCTGCTGGCTTAACATTTCTACGGTGTTTTTAGAACTAGTTTTGTTTTTGAAAGTTTTTGCATAAAACTTTCTCTGTGATAACGTTTAATAAACAACAACTATTAGGTTATCACTAATTATCTGCCCTAAATATATTTACACAACCTTGCATTTTCCCATGGTAATGGTGGGTTTTAAAAATGTAAATATTAATTGACTCTTTTAACTACTTTCAAAAAAAGCTCTTCTCACAACCAACATGAAGGTTGAGGACAAAACCAAATACATAGTATATGGACAGAAGCTGCCCTCTGAAAGCAGCTTGTATGATCTTTGGCTAGACGGTCATGATGCCTGCAATGCCTGTTTCCTGGGCAGCTGCCTGCAGGAAGCATAAAGTTATTTAGACATGTCAGGACAAAGAAATTTTAAAGTCACTTCAAACAAATGGTTGAATTACCTCTTCACCATGCCTTCAAGTTTGGCAAAGGCCTGGTAACAAGCCATTCATTTTGTTCAGGTTTACAGGAACTGAAAGCTGCAGGACAGTAGCTCTCATGGACTGAGCTGGAGACACCTGAGCTTTGAGTGTCTAAAAGGAGAAATGGATGTGTAGGATTTCCCTTCTGGTCCAGTTACAACTGCAAACTGATCTCATGTAAGCTGAAAATAATGGATGGATTATTTGATAGCTCCCTCAAAAGTCTTTATAAATGGCAAAAATAAACTGGTCTCTATGTAGCACCTGTTACGATATCGCCAGCGCACTCACAAACGGTGCAGATAACATCAAAGCATTAAATTCATAGGTGTAAAAGAAGCACTGAAGCGAGATGGTATTTGGTGATGGAAAGCATAAAAGGGAAGGTAAGAAAAGATGGAGGAAAAAGTAAAGAATGGGAAAGCTTGAGACAGTGATTGAACGTTATTGTGGTTGCAGGGAAGAAAGAGAAAGCAGTGAGGCGTTTCCTTATCCAATAGTGGATATGTGTGTGAGTGAAAGACAAAGAGAATCATAGAAAGAAAAAGACAGAGATAAATCTTCCTAATACTTTTCCCTCACCTTTGGAAAAATCCAAGGTTTTAAATTTTTGCACATGTAAACAGAACAATTACTGTGTGACAGTGTGTCACACAGCTGAAGGCCTAAGATTGAAAAATAACAAATACTTCTATGCAGAGAGCTCTCGTGATGTTATAACGCTGCGTATCATTTCACTTTGCAACACATAAGGCTTCTCATGTTATTGCATATTTTTTCTAGTCCTTACAAACTATTTATGCTAACGTCTGTGTTAAATAAACTTTCCCCTAGGAGCAAAAAGGTAAATATTTCACAACATTCCAAGTTCGGGCTGTAAAAGCCACCACATGATGGTGTGCTCCATAACAATGCATACAGATGCTGTAAGACAAAAAACAAAAGTAACAAATCACAGACATACAAAGTCAGGCAGAAAATCAAAAGTTGGTGTGCAACAGAAAGCCAGGGATAGCGTGGAATACAGAGTGGAAGAAAGAGAAAAATGAATGGGCTATCTCCATAAAGTAGCCATGTTTCTCAAGGTGGGAGCTGGGCAGCTAAATGTCAGCGGCCAGAGAATGGATGGGTCTGATTGAATTTATAGGAGCTGCTTCCTAAGATCAATGCAACACACAAAAGCACAGCAACAAACACAGAAAAAGGGAGAGTGAACAAGAGACATAGAACGTGAAGGGATGTTGGAAATGGATTTATTGTCTATCAATACCTCAATTCTTCCTGACTTTTGAAGAATTCCTGGTCCAGTCCTGCTTTTTTTTTTAATCAAACTTGTACAGGTAAGCCTCAAATTACTCATATCTCAGGATGATTTAGATTTAAAACAATCTGTTAATTTTACCTACATGTTTACCGGAAGTATGATTATTACTTTATGTGGCCCAACTTAAATCTGATAGAAAACCTGTGGATGGAGTACTATATTAGGGAGATGTGAGAATACTTTTTTGACATGTAATAATTTATAAGTATTTTAATTTAGACATTTTTTTTTACAATTATCCTCATTTTACATTATATTTTTAGAGATGTGAATCTCATATCTTGTCAAACTTATTAGTTCAATATAAGTATTTTAAACTTAAATATTTCATTATTATGAATAATTTGGGATTAACTATATTTAATAATTGCTAAATAATAAGAAGAATAAACAGTTTTTCAATTATGGTTAACATGTTAGAAATAAACAAAAAGGAGTCCATGTTTTCCAAATTATGTACATTTGATAAAACGTACAACTGTATTAAGATGAGAAAACTGAATACAAATGTAAATCTGAGGCTTGTCTCCACTTTCAACAATTTGTAATATTGTTTAACTCTCTTCTATTTGTAATAGACACACACAGTAGAAAGTGTGGTTGCATTACAACTGAACATTTGAGAAAGGCCTCAAAATCATTACTCAGTTAGAAAGAAATGAAGAAACAAATCTGGCACACACACATGCACAACCTCAAGCTTCTGCTTAGCCTAATGGGTGAGTCTAGCACTATTAGACAACTGATGAAAAATTATAGCAGGCAAGAAGTCAGCGAGGGATGAGTGAAAGAGAGGAGAGCACAGAGCAAGTGACAAGAGCAAAAGAATAAAAAGGGAAGAAAATTACAACCAGGAACAGAGAGCTCTTTACAAATATATGTAAGAAAGAAGACGACAGGAAGATGTGAGCAAGTCAAGATGAGTGAGAGCAGGGGAAAGTAGTGGCTATTGGAGCCTGGGAGAAACAGTGGAGTGATAAAGAAAGTTTATCAAACAGGTAGCATGAGAGAGACTGAGAAATTATAGGGTCCAAATTAATTACAAAAAGAGAACAGAAGCACAAAACTTTTGGCCAAGAACAGATGTAAGATGTAAGACACAGTCCTGCTTTAATTGGTAAAACAAAAAACAATCTCTAATGTACAGCAGGTACCTCTATATGTGTATCCTCAACAGTAAATTCATTTTGATTCCATTTCTAGTTTACCTTTGAATTTTCAAAGTATGCCTTTCTTAAAAAAACATCCCAAACTCCTTCTCGCACACTTTGAGCATTGTCACTAATAAGAGAGCACTGCAGTTGTATCCAAATCTATACATGAGCTTTTAAGACAATTATCGTAAAATATCAAATTACTCAGCAATTTGTTTGTCCGTTCAATCTTTCAAAAATAAAACCAAGTGTACTAACTTTCTTTGTAGTTAGAAGCGTTAATACTTGTGAAAGAGAAGATGTTTATGTTCGAGTACCAGAGTTTTTAAAATAAGTAGCTGCCAAAGACAAGGTAGGTGAAAGCTTTTGCAAATCCTCTCCACAGCATTTGGCTAATCTCTTTGGAGACCTAATAAACATTTTTACGTATAAAAATGTCATTCTGACTGGTTCTGCCAACTTATGTTCAACTGTCTTAAAAGAATCTGCATCACATATTTTAAAAAATAAATTTCAAAAACTTGTTACTCGTCTATAGCTGCTATGGTTTAGCAGTTGATTTGAGGGGCTGCACAGTGGTTAGATGGTAGCACAGCTGCCCGCAGCAAGAAGGTTGTACAAAACCTAGGACCTTCTCACTAGGATCTGTGATCTTTCTTCATGAAGTTTATCTTACTATGCTCTACAATTAAAGTAAAATTACAACATAAAATTCTGCAGTTATCAGAAATGGCATACTCTGAACCAAGGAATGTGAAACTCAGTAGGATATTTAGGAAAAAATTTACAAAAATGAGTGTTAAAAGATGCGACAGATTGGCGACCTGTCCAGGGTGACCCCGCCTCTCGCCCAGAACGTTAGCTGGAGATAGACACCAGCGCCCCTCCCGACCCCACTAGGGACAAGGGTGTTAGAAGATGGATGGATGGATGGATGGGAGGAGTGTTAAAAAAGAAAAACTATTTACAATGTGTGAAAAAAAGATTTTCAAGCAAGAGGTAAGTGTAAATGTCAGCAGAAATTTTATTTAAAATAAGGAAAAGTATGCAAATACCAGCAGAGACGTAGACAATAATTGAGTTTGTTGGGATCAATGACAGTTATAGAGTCTAACGGCTGCTGAGAGGAAGGATCACCAATAACGCTCTTTTTTGTGCTTAGGATGCAGCAATCTATCACAGAAGATATGTGTTTGTTTATGTGCAAGACATGCAATCTAGTCCATAAGATTGATTTGATCATCTATCAAGACTGATACCATCAGATGTGAGACATTTTCATCATATGTGTGATGGATTCAAAGTATTCTTGCAATCTTGACTTTATTTCACATGATTATCTGTGTTCCCACAAAGCACATTATCAACCACTTACCTCTTTTTAGCACTGCATTGGTTATCAATAAGTTTAGATAGAATGGAACCAAATGCCCTATTTGTGCCCTTTCTGTTACTGTAGACTCCATGCTAATGTCCCTGGCCATTTGCTGTGAGATTTCAACGTGCTAATTAGAGCAGAAGAATTGCTTAGCTTTAGGGAGTGAAGTTTGGCTCTACTTTTGCCCTCTGTCAGCTTGTTCAAATCACAATCAAGCCTCTTGAAGAAATATATTAATTTGACACCTAAGAGCTGTGAAGTCACAAAGTCATGCAACTCCGCCAAATTTTCTATGCTGAAAACTGAAATAGTATTGCATGTCAAATATTTCAAATAGTAGTGTTAACACTGATAAATCCCAGTCCTAATGTAAGCTTCTTGCTTAGTAATTATAACCACAGGATAGTGCAACTGGAGTTGTACAACAGGATATTACATGAACCACGGCGGTTTTAATTCTGCATCCATTCAGACACATGACTGATCTGAATAATAGGAGCCAGTGATGCTTTTATTGTCTTGCTAAAGAAAATTCTGAAATGTGAATATAGAACATGTGAACAGGTTATTTGCAAAGTTCACAAACTATTAGCAAACTTTCTGTTGTTTCAGCTTTACTCTTGCTCTTCTCATTGTTGTCTTTACATCAGTTAACCATATTCTAACCATTTTTGTCAGCATAATAAATTGACAGCTTTAAGGGTGAGCATTTTGGTGTTTCATTGATTTTTCTTAGCTCAACTTGCCCTCCCAGAATTTGATTAGCAGCATGAAAAACAGCATGAAGAGCTTTTAACCAGTAACGTAACTTGCTTGGCCACAAAAGCCTCACAAAATTGCAGAAATTAGAAAATACAGAAAATCTTTCGATTCATTTGATTTACACAAAAGCATGAATAAATTTGCATCATGTTGAGATACTGGAAAATTTCCTGAGCAAGAATCAAGAATGATGGGTCTTTCTTTAGCTGATTAGCACCTATTGTAAAGCTTGAATCATTTTGATCAGATGATTTCTTTAAAAATGATGGACAGATGCTTTAATCATCTTATAATAATGATCAAGGTTACCAAGTCTACTCAAAATAAGTTTTATCTACTATTGAATATGTTATGTCTTCTTATTTCTTTGCATATGAACACAGATGCATGCATAATTAAGTTTATCTAAATGTAATGTGTTATCCAAATGTCTCTAAATAAGTAATCAATGGTAAATAAAATTGCAATTTTTAATTTTTAGGCTATGGACACACTGATTCCTACTCTACTGTATATATTTGGGTATTCAAAAACATGCCATATACGGGTCTATAGATCAAATTTGTGTATAGCTTATGATGTGTCTCCAATCAGTACACTCTATGGTAGCACTACACTTGTTCAATTGCTTGCTAACATAAATAGTAAATCAGCCAATCAAACGGCAGAAATTATTCATGATGAAGATTACTTTCTGAGGTTGAAACTGAGCATCTGAAAGGGAGAAAAGGGGATTTAAATCACTTTGGTTGACATTGCTGTAATGTTCTAAGTAACAGTTGGTAGCAGTGTAATGGTGAAGTGGAGATTTTACTGACTAACTTTGGGACCAATAGCACCAACAAAGACCTTGTCTATTTTTTATGACCATTATCAGATTTTTTTGATGGTTACAGCCATCAGGATAGAAAAAAAAAAACAAAACAAATGTCAGTAATCAGCAAATTATAAGTTTTTGTATTTGTCAATGTTTTCTGAAGCCCAATGATCTACACAATCTGTTTTTAGTTTTGCTAAACAACCTGTTATTGGAAACATGTACAAATTAGTTGGTAAAACTAATAATTTTAGTCAAAATTTCCATGGCACAAATCTAAAGAAAAAGTTACACATAAGTCGCATCAATGACATTTAGAAAAGTGATTCTATACACATTACACATATGAGTGCTTCCTCTTTGATTTCTCAGATAGTGCAACCACTAAGCTTTGACTGACAGCTACAAATGTCGAGCCAGGCCTTAAAGTCATGAGTGCAGAGCCAAGAAAGATCCTTGCAAGATTAAACCCAGTTAAGATAAGTAAGTAGCTGCTGCTGATCATTATCACAGTCACTTTTCAGTAATACTGGAAGAAGAGAGATTGAAGAATGATTAAATAGTTTGCCGAACAAAAGCCGTATGTGCTTAGTTAATTCAAAGAACGTCAACACTGTAACCAAAATCAGAGCTTCAAGTTGAGAAGCCTTTAGAAGTGAACCAATTTTGTGAAAAATCAGCGTCCAATTGTTTTTCTTTGATTCAGCTATATATTTAGCTGTTTTTTGGTAATTGCTTTACGTTTGTTGTTTGCCTTGTGGGATACTCCAAGTGCTGGCTTCACACAAGCTGCTTTATTTACCCAAACATCAGAAAAACTGTGGCCTGGCTGCAGAAACCATTTTCAGTTAATCTAAAATTGCAGCAGTTGGATGACACCAAGGTGCACCTTTGTTTCTGTCTGATTTTATTGAAGCCCGGTGCTTCTTTTCACCTCAGTGTCTGACAGTTTTTCATTGGTTCTGGCACTGAGCATAACCAGTAAAACCCCTATCTCAGCAGGAGTAGAGTGGAAGGAAGACAGCAGGACACAGCAGAGGGAAGACAAAAAACAGCTATAGTGAATTAGCAAAAAAATTAATAAAACACCAAAAAAGAAAAGCATATGCTTCTTAGCACCTCATTGGCCAAAATAAAAATAAGATGACACACCTGATTGGTAATTAGTCTCGAGAGCATTAGTGCCTAAGTGTGTAAGAGAGAGTGCGATAAAGTGAGTGGGTCTGTGGGCATGTTTCTGCATTAAAGTGAATGTGTGTGTCTGTAATAGAAAGGGGGGCACGAGCCTTTGCATAAGCCAAGCTAATGGCTATCCTGGCACACATAATCAGGATCGTTAATTACAGAGAGAGCAAAGCAATATAGACCGGGAGGAAAGAAGAGAGGTTTCCACCGATGCTAAAATGAAGTGGCAATAATTGAGCAAAAGAGGTTCAGAAGTCAATAGTGTTAGAGAGGGAGGGTGTAAAAGGGTGAAATGAGACAAGGCTGTCATTTCATTTAGAAGGTGAACATTGTATCTATAATGTGTTGTTTTTTTTCTCTGGCAGTAAGCACTTCTGTACCCCCTAATACAATTTTAAATCTAATTATGCAGAGGATAGGCACAAGAGATTGAAAAGGTCGTGAGAAAACGACAGTGGAAAATGGTTACACAAAGGGATTGAAATGGATTTGATTTTAACTAACTTACAGCATATAATTAGACAGAATTCAATGAAAGTTCTATGCATTTCCTGTTTTATAGAAAATCTAATACCAACGTTTCCCTCAATTAAAAAAAAAAAACATAAAAAAAAATCAGGCCCATTTGGTGAATTTTGACAGGCCAGAACATGTGTTTGTGCTGGCTTTAAAGGTTTACATCTAACCATCCATCCTGGTCTAGGTTTAATGGTCTTGAGTTAGAGTTAGGCTACATCAGGGATATATTTCTAGTCAATCTTTGTGCTACTTCAAAGATAGACTTGTTATTTTTATTTTTTTAAAAACCAGAAAACCATTCACCACATACACAGTAACATTTTTCAGATATCCAAAACAATTAAAAAAATTTATCCTTTGTCGGGGGTTACTTACAATATGCTAAACTAAGGCACTATTAGAAAAATATGCAGCTTGTGATGAAGTTGTGGAGTGATGATATAACTATATATAAAGGGCTAGTGCCTATGTGCTTCTGGTTAACAGAACCCAGATAATGAGTAGGTGTTCCAGTTGCTGGTGGAAAAGAAATATTTGATATTTTCATTTCATCAATGCACTTTTTTACCTTATAAAACATTTTTATGCTCCATTCAACAACCATTTTTACTACATATATAGTCTGTGAATCCATGGTACTTATATAATTAACTAATGCATTGTGGGAACAGCCATTCTTAGTATTATGCCCAATTAAAATAAATTTGCTATAATTATTGTAACTCTGTACTAATCACTGCCAATTATTTTAGATCTGTCTTAATAGTTATTACATTATTGAAAAGTTTATCTAGGATTGAATGTCTATGTAATAAAAAAGAGCTTTGACACCTAACTGAACTACTTGCCAAAGACAATAATGATGTCCTCTTACCATATGCAGTTTCTTGCACTGAAAAGCTGGGCTGAGTAAAAACTAGGACATTTGCACACACACTCACACAGATAAATACAACTGATGATTCACATGCACAACAATCAATGTGTTTTTTTCCATGACACAAAATGTTTGTGTAAAATCTTTAATATTGACTTGAATCAATAGCTTAATCCTCAGAAGTATTTCCTTTTGTGCGTATATGAATGTGGGGGTGGGGGGAGGGAAAGTTTGTGTGTGTTGTACGTGTTTTTGTGTGTGAGAAGCAAGGTAATTAGGTAATCAACAGCTGTGCCAGACAGAGAGGAAGCAGCTTGTTAAGAAACTGAAATGGAGATGGAAACAGATAATGAGAGAAAAGGGGAGGCAGGGTGGGCTGTGTATAAACAGAAAGGTGCAGCAGAAACTGTGGACAGAAAGGATCAGAGCAGGAAAATGAGAAAAGGTTCAAGACAGAGAATGACAGACAACTGGAGTCACTCGGTACACACCATCAGATGGAGAACAGCTGCTGTTGTCGGCAATGAAACATCTAAATTCTTCATTGACAAAAGGAACCAATGTTAGAATTGACAGGAAGTTTTTCATGATCACATTAAGAAGCAAAGCTAACCTAAATGTAAAACGTTGTTTTTTTTTTTTTGATTTGGATCAGATGATTTAATGTGATCTGCAAACTAACACTGTTCTTGAAGCTATACAGAAAACATATTTTAATCTTTCTTGACAAGCATATTATGTCGTTCTATTATCAATTATCTTGCTCTCTGTTTAAACAGCTGTGACAATAATCTGCCACCAGTCATGTTGATGTTCACAGATTATCTCAGGAATTCATTCTGTGTTTTTCAGAACCTTAAGAGGCTACCCAGCCCATTTTGGGAACATTATTTTTATCATGTACGAAAGAAATGATTTAAATAGCATCTCCAAATTTGTATTCACTCAATCCATGAAGATAAATATATTTTTTCAGGAACGTTGACTATTTTCTTGAAAAAAAAAAAAAACTAAAAACTTTTCTAACTTTATCTATTATCACAATTTCTATTTATCTTAAAGAGTTTTCCAAATCCTAACGGGAGCGAGATATTCTTTAGCAGTATTCCCTGCTAAAAATACTCGCTGTTTTCACCGTGAGCAACGACTCCACGACAAAGGAAAAAACAAAAGAACCGGTGAAAAACAAAACCAAAATGTTTGTGCACAGAAACGCAGAATACAACAAGGGGATGAGATGATATTTAACTAAAAGAGAAGGTATTAGTGATATAATCACATGGTTCTAAGCTGGTTCTCTGCATGTTCAAACCGGTCTTCACAATTTTTCTGGTACTTTTGTGACAAGGATCTGCTAATGTCCTCAAATATACTGTAAACTGAATGAAGTTTAAGTCTCTATTTTGGTGGCATATTCAAAAATGAACATAGAAACTTTGAACAAGTACATAGACACTTTGTCTTCAAAGTGTCTATGTCACTTTGAATACATTTGCTGTTCTGGTTGGTTTTGGAAATTGTTTTGGATCTATAAGTAACTGCAGTTTTACAGATCACAACAGGAGTAAAATATAGGACACTGAACAAGGAAGTATGCATAAGTGTGCATATTCTTAAACTTAATAAATAAAGTAGCGGATGTATATATAAAGTCTGAAATGCACCTTCCCAGTTTATGTATTTATTTTTAAGAAATTAAATAAACATTTTGCTTGACATGGTGCATTGTTTAGGACTATAAAGCATTTAATGGCAAAGAATACACTTACAATCTTGGCCAGTACACTCACTACTAAGATTTTCAATCTGGAGGGTATTTCTTAATTAATAAAAAATATAATGCTTAATACATATGAATGATGAATGTCAGTGTCTCACAAGAAAAGCCTATCATAAAGCTAGAGTTCATTGGACAAAAAAAAAAAAAAAGTTCCAGAAAACTGTCTTTTTGAATCTGATTGTCCAAAGTAGAATTGAGTATAAAAGGCTCTTTGAAAAATGCACAAACAAATGTTGTTGATGTGTTATTGGGAAGCAGTTGAAGAAGACTTAACAAAACCAAAAAAAAAAAAAAAACTGGGTCATCAAAGCCTTGGAAGAACAAGCAAGTAACCAGAAACATGAGATGTTATCAGCATAAAACCCATGGGACAGATGCCATAAACCAGTGATGACAGTTTGATTGACACGTCTTCTCCTGGGAGCATTATATAAATGGGTTTTAAGATGCAACCTTGAAGCTGGTTCTATCTCATTTCCACACCTAGCAGCTCTAAAAGAAAGCCAGGATTCACTGTCTCCTAACTTTCGTGGTTCATTCTCTACACCTCCTTTTCTCTCTCAGTCTGAATGCTAAGACAACAAGTGTTCACAGGAGCCTCAAAGCAAAGAGTACTTCCTCATCAACCAGCTCATTTCTTTGCCAATCCTCATTTTCTCCTCCCTCTGTCTTTTTTACCCTTTCCTTCCTTCTTAGCCAGCAAAAGACAACCCAGGAACACATACAGCTGATCATCGTTCCTTTCATTCTTTTTACTCTCTTCTGTTGCAGTCAGCCCTCCTTTTCCATAGCTAATAAGGAAGGGTTTCTCCAGAGCCCAGACAAAAATTGATTGAAAATTGTTTTCGTCAGTTTTGTTTCAGCTAGTTGTTGAGCTTTTTTTTTTCTTTTTAATTTTTACTACAACCAATTTTTTCACCAAACATTCCAGCAAGGGGCTTTGTTTAGTACTGAGATGCAGAATAATTCAAAGTTCCATAGATTTTGACCTTAAAATTCGTGAATTATTTAATCATTACCGCAAAGACATGTTTCAAGTAACAACTGATTTAACATTACCAATGCAATATTTTCTAACTAGCTCCAGAAAGGCAAAAGTTAAAACCCAAAGAAAGAGATGTGGACCAGGATTTGAACTGATGTGTTTACTCAGTTCAGCTCTTATTTTTAAGGCTCATTCAACGAAAGCTAAACTGTCAGCCTTGAGGGAAAGACCTGGACACATTGAAAAGTGCTGATCTAAGGTTTGTCATTTTTAATAATAATGTTAAAAACATGCATCTTTATTTGTTGAGGCATGAAAAGTAAATGAGTTATTCAAGTTTATGTTGACATGTCAAAAGTCAAAGTGGCTCAAGGTCACAAACATACAGCTCTTCCTGTTTCCTTTGCTTGACAGTTGTAAGCAAATTTTAGAGAAGGAATTTGTTCTTTAGTGGTTTTTCAGATCACTCAACTAATCTAAAAATCTGATTTGTACCTTTAAAATAAAGTTTGAGATTCCTGCTTCTCTTTTTTTCTCTGTACCTATTTGACCAGGCCAAAAACAAGAACACAAAACTCCTTATACAACTTTTTACACCCTTTCCGAACGCCACTCTCTCTTCCCCGCCCATCGCAGCAATCTTCTGTCCTACATTCAAGCAACGTAGAACAACTTTTCATCTTCTGTCTTCTCTCTTCCTCTTTCAGCAGATCCTTTTAGTCTCCTCCTGGGAGACTGAGGCTCTTGGTCCCCTTAGTCTGTTTGTGTCATTCATTCAGTTGTGCATGCTCAAGAGCTCTCAAGTCAAGGACACAAGCTGAGTTTTTTTATTTTTTTTATTTAGATGATGAAAAGAACAGCAGCACCGGGACCCTGGAGTTACTGTCACCTAAGGAGAGGGAGAGGTGAAAGCAGTAGGGCAAGAAGACTGAACAGGACTGAAAAAAGAAGGGAAAAGTTGAGAGAGAGCTGGTGGAGAGTGAAAAATAACAGGCGGCATTTTATGAGACGCAACCAGGGGAAAGAAAAGACTTGAGGGGCTAACTAATGGAAGGAATGGGAGTAGGAACGCAAACAAAGAAAAAAATCTGAAGAACTGAAAAGAAAGAAAGGGACTGGGACACCTCCAACGTTTGACACTTCATCTTCAACACACAAACACGGACCCGCTACACAAGGGACTGGGAGTTAGTGTTAGCATCGGCACTGCCGTTCGCTCTATGACACTGAACATCTCTTAGGAGAGGAATTTGAACATGCTGGGTCCACGTAGGTCGCCTTAATTAGCCACACATCCTGCTACGCAGGCTCCCGAGGGGGTTTATCAGGGGCATTGAGGGTGAGGAGCCGAAAAAAGGGGGAGACAGAAAGGAGGGGGAGTGGGAGTGGGACTGAGTAGTAGAGCAAGGGGAATAAGCCAATAGGATTGAAGGTTATTTAAAGCTTGGCCTACAAAAACATTCAGAAAAATAGAATATGTGTGTTTGTATGGCCAGATTAGTACATCCAAAAAGAATGACATATCATTCATGCTGATTTACATAGCAGGCAAGCTGAACCTGGTTTTCCATATACTTAAAGAATCTATGTCAGAATGCATGTGTGTATGCAGATTAGTCTGGCCTGATGACTGAATGCATTTAGGTGGTCAGGGTCATTTTACTGAGTGACAGAATGATGCTAGGAAGTGCTGTACACTTAAGCCTCATCCATATCTGCATGGTCTAATTAGCCAGCACAGGTCAGTATACAGTGATACTCAAGAAATAGAAAAATGCTAACTGAAAATCACAAAGGTACATATCAAGTGTTTGAGCTGAACAAGAAAATGCATGCCACATGAATTAAATTTCATGCTGCAATAAAGAGAAACTTACATTGTCTAATAAGCTTCGGTGTAGTTTGCAAAGATTAATTTTACAAATGTATAAAAAATGCTAAAAGACATACATTAGTTAAACTCGGTACTTTGAGTTGTTAGTGTATAAATATTTATGTTTGAATAGTATGCAGCATCTAGTGGCCATTAAAACAACTGCATTTCAGGTGTGAAAATGAACATTCTTATGAACAAACTCATTCCTGGTTTGAGTTCTAATTTATGCCACTGTATTTATATTAACATGATGGAGTATTATAGAAGAATGTTTTCAGCTAAAAGTGTCCAAGTCTGGGACTTTTGGAGGTTTGAGTCAATCAAGATGTACAAACTTAAACCTGAACATTCAGATTCAGCTCTTTAACCTAAATTTTGTTTTGTTAAAGTATCTTCAACTGTACTTGTGTTATCAAGATTGGTAGCTATGTAATGGTCATAAATTATATTCTTAAGCCTACACTCAAGTTCCAGTACTTTTAACTATTAACACCTAATGCTTTTCTATTATTAAGTTTTCCTATTATTATTACTGAAACAATACAAAAACACTCATCTTGTATTTTAACAACAAAATGATGTTGTGCAGCAAAATACTATGACAGTCTTAAAAAACAGCTTTTGATGTTCTTAATTATTTTTTATAAGGTTATAATTATTGCTTTTATTACAGCAAATGTTTTACTGTACACATTTTATAATTAACATGATTTTTAGTAAAATCAGCCATAAGATAATTTGGTATGACACTGAGCCACTGAGTCTTGACTGACAGTCTTAGCCATCTTATGATGACATCAGCATCTTGCCACACACTGATCCTAGTTTGGACTAATTTGATTAATGCTTCAACCAGTTTTTAACTTTATTGAAGAAATGCTGGTGTCATTAGGTGAATTGGAAAGTTTAATTAATTTCTTTAAATATCAAGTTTAAACTGGTATGGACTTCCAGATTGTATAAAACTCTTTTTCTTCTTTGACATATTTAAATCTCTTTTTTTCCTCCCACCATCCTTCTTCTGCCTTGTTTGCCTAAATTTTCCTTGCCCACATCCAGTTTTATAAATATTATCTCCTCTCAGTTGCATTCTTTTAAATCCTTTATTAATTAGCTTTGACTTATTTAATGTTCCCTAAACATAAACTCAACTAAAAACTGCAAAGAAAAATAAAAAAACACATCATAAATCTGTCCTTTAAAACCTCTTATTTAGGAACAAACTGCAATAGCCCGTCAAACATGGTACCTTGCTGCCAAACTTTAGCAAACTAACCATAAATAAAAAACAGGAAATAGAAATTAAGTTCTAAAAAATCCACAGAAGTCAATCTTTGAGTAATCTATAAGGACACAGAGGCCAGAGGCGAAAGAAAAATTGCACATCGGGGGGAAAAAATAGCAAATACAGAAAAGAAAGTGGAAAAAGCCATCAGTAATGCTTCGATGCACCACAAAGCAAGCAAAAACACGTGTTGTTTGAGCATATATGTGTGTGTGCACACTTTGCCCTCTATTTTGTATTCAGCAATCAAGAGAAGAGAGGAAAAAGGAAGGAAGAGAGGGTGATGAAGACAGAATATTACCTCTGGGGTGGTCATTTTCTCTGCTCCCGTGTTAAAGGAACCCCCACAGACTCTGTGTGTGTATATGCTTGTGTGTGTTCAAGGATTTCAGGAACAAATTTAAACTCAGTGGTGGGGTTGTTCAAGAATAGAACACATGATTCTGCTGTAAAATACTGAAAGTCAACAGTTTTGAAGAGCAAAATTGTAGCAAAATGTAATTGCTAAATAGTTGCTATTGTGCATTTTTCTCTTTGGTTTTTATTTCCAGAAGACAAATGGAAAGATACAGTATCACACAGAGCCGGTTCTGTTCAATCTCTTATCTTGAGAGGATTTTAAGTTTCTCTCAAGATATGAGATTGAATAGGGAAAACATTTACCGCTAAGACGTCTGCTTTCCAGTATGATCCACTCCAGTTACAATTTGGGATAAAAAGCATAATTATAAGTCCAGTTGTATACATTATGAAGAAATGTTGCCCTATAAAGATGTGCAAATGAAACATGCCAAACTCCCTAAATCTGAAAAATGTCTATGCACAAAGAAGTCCAGATGCATGAAATGGTATAAGACTCAATGTGCATATAATTTGCACATTCTTATTAAGGTGAATTTGGAAGAGGGATTTGAACAACTTCTTTGATATATCTGTATTTAAATATGGAAATGTGGATGTAAATATCACTTGATATAACTCAAAATCGTTATGTTCAATCAGAAATCATTATCCATGTTTTCATTGACCTGGATTCTTTGTATTAATGCTGGTTGCAAGTAAATTCACCAGGTCAATCCGGTAAAAACACTGGATCTAGTTGATTTTCTTAATTTACTTAACTCATGATAGTAACCAAATGTTTCTGGTCAAAAGGAAAATTTACTTGAAAACAGAGTTAAACATTGCTTCAGGAAGCTGTTTATATAAATTGTAACTAAAAAGAGAGCTATCGATTGGGTTACATGGACACGTGCTACACTTAGGAGAATAGAAACAAAAAATGCTTACAACCATTGATGTACATTTTTCATTTCCCCCTCCAGAGTCAAACTATAATTTACAGAGTATGTTTCCAGGAATGTTTATTTTATTCCTGACAACCTCTCTCACTTTTTGTCTTATATTCTTCTCATTCAGTTGTTGGCAGACATCTTCCTCTTGATCCCTCTTCAACAGCCTTTTTTTGTGGTTTTAATTCCAATGTGTGCCAAGTAGGACTGCAGACTTCTTGGCCCTGTCTTTGTTGTCTAAGTGTGGCTGAGGGTTCAGTACAGACTGCTGGCATTCAAACAAAAGCTCACTGTTGAGTTATTTTGTCTTTACAAATGAGAGAAAACATCACACCTAACCTGATGCCCTGCTTGTGTTCCTCCTCTGTGTGGATTTCAGTCGATTAAGAAAACGTAATCATGCAACCACGTGTCTGACTGTATATGAGGCTCTAGATATATGCTGTTGTGAAATGGTCGGCATGTACATGTGTGTCAAAACTAAAGTATCAAATATCATAATAAGCGCAGTAAAATGTCTGTTGGACTCATGATCATTTTAATCAATACAGATATGTATATTAATATCACTAGGATACAAGTCTAACAAGATTTTGTGGCAGTTGATCTCGTGGGATTTTCAGAGGATGGCTGCCACAAAGGGCACAATTAAGCTTCAGTCAACATGACTTTCTCTAAATAAATGTTAATTAAAAGCCCTGAGAAATTGTGGATTATTTATGTAGCAACTTTGTTTGCTCTTGGTGAAAAATAATAGTATGAGAGTGAAAGACAAAGCAAGTTTTAAATAGATGTCTGGTTAAAACTGAAGTTAGCACTTAGGGAGGGAGGATCTACACAGATTTATTTTTAGACTCTGTGATCCTTTTCATCTTTTACCTAAAACCAAAAAAAACAAAAAAAAAAAACACTTTTTCAGAACTACTCAGTTATAAAGTAATTCTGATGCATATCAAACTGAGTTTATCTTTTTCTGGACTGACTCAATATTTCCATTATTCAGAAAAAAACTGTGCATTTACTTATTTTGATTTTAAATGATAAGGCTCTAAATATTGCCCGCAGTATTACAGTCACTAAATACCCAACTCTTATTTATGGTGGTCACACTGAGACTGCTGAGAATCTGAGGATGAGAAATAAAAGCTGCGCCACAGAGACGAGAGTGTGGAATCCAAAAAGTAATCAGCGCCACACAACTAATTTTAATAGAGCTCATATTAAAATATGCCACAAGATAAACATCAAGTGAGAGAATGGATTAAAGCACACTAAATGGACATGGTTGCAAAATTCGAATTACAATATGAAACAAACAGGTTTTATCCTGAAAACAACTGCAGAGTCCTCCTGGTATTTGATACTGGTTAATGTGGGCCACACGGGATTTTTTTATTTGACAAATAAAACTGAAAATTACTAATTTGTGGAGAAAATAATTATTGTATCAATTTATGTAATGATGACTGTTTTGTTTTGAACTGAAGTAGAGGCTATGGACAAATAAAGAAAACTGTCTCAAAGGTTTTGAAAGAGTAATTTAGGGTAGAAAATAAAGGTAAGCGTTGAGGTTAAACACTAAGCTTCATGTAGACATAAAGAGCCACTTTTATCTCTGTGTCAACTCTAAATTAGGGTTCCATCCATCAAGATTCAGAGTGAAGAAAATAAATGAATGGATTAAAAAAAACAAAAAAAAAAACATATGAAAGATTGAATGAAGGCACCAGTGTCATAAATTTGGCTGCATTAACACACAAAAACAAGAAAGCACAAAAAAAAGGAACAATGGAAAATGGTAGGTGAGAGAACAGGCAGCTAAATTCTGATCATTATGTTAATTGACTAGTAATGTGACCTGTAAACATTTCACAGCTTGCAGCAGAAATTCTACATTTACTACCTTAATGATCAAAATGAGACACTTCATGAACTGTAAAATTGAATTTCTTTCTGTTCAGTGTGTGCTAGCTAAACTAAGGGCCCAACCAAACTGCTTGGTATATTTTAACAAATTTATTTTTATTTGTTATAAAAAAAACTAAAGTTTGCTGGAAGATTGTACCTTAAAATTGTAACTGGGTGTCTTTTACAATTAGTCAATGCCTTTTGTAGTGTACATTGCAAGTTTAATAAAAACAGACTCATCACAATGCAGGCCAGATGAGGGGAAAACAAAACAAAGATAAGAATGACCGCGTTGTGTTTTTTTTTTTTTTTTTTGCACATAAAGCAAAAGTGGAATGTGTTCATTTAGGCTTTGTAACTTGCAACACTGTTGGCAAAGAAAGTTAGATGCAACAGTCTTCAGCTATTAACTACCAACAGCAAGCTCATTTTGCATGCAACAGTGCTTTTACAGATTTCCTAGAAATTACTGCATATCTTATGAGTTCGCCTACAAAACAAATCCATTTTAATTTTCATATAATGTCAGAAATTGCATAGGATAGTCTGGGAATTGCTTCCTGAAATAATTCGTTTATTTAATTCAACTGAGTGAGTTGTCTAATATGTTCAAAGATGATTCAGCTGCTGCAGGAAATACTGCATAATCATTAAATGGAACTTTTTCCCTGAGGCTGCCTCTAGAAGCAAATAGCTCTTGATGATGAAAAACTTCAAGCCCCCATACACACACGCGCGCACGCCCCCACAAACACACACACACGCCCACGCACGCACCAACACAGAGGCACACAGGCAGATAAATAGTAATCCATGTGTGGAGTGTGGACAGTGCATTACCCCAGTTTTAACATTGAGCAGAGACCATTAACAGTGTTAATCTATAGATCTTATCATTATCATGAAATAGAGCTTTGCTCCCATTCTAAGAGCATAATCATAAACCATGGCATATTTTCCCTATTTAACCCGCCATTCAAAATTAAGGTCACCCTAAGCATGCTCTACTTTTTTCCAGTATTAACAAAACAGAGCAGGAAAAAAACATGACATATTTTACAAATTAGACACTACTCCAGAGAAAAAGAAAAATTACTATTGACATCAATAACTCAGAAAAGTCCCCAAGGATAACTCTATAATAATGAAGAAAAAAGAGAGATTAGAAAACACAAAGACTGATGGGACAAAAAGACGGCAAACTCTTGCTGTGGTATTGTAAAGTAAAATTGATTAGACAGAAATCTTAATATATGTATTTTTTGTTCAGAAAATCTATTTGCAAATGCTAATGGGAAAAGAGACTTTATTAGGTGTGGTGTTATTAACAGTATAGCACCATAGTATAATTATTTATAGTATAAATGCAGAGCCAGTTCTAGTCATTTTGGATAATGTAACCCACACCCTGCTAAAATGGTCATTTTAGTACGTCTTAAAGGTATAATTACGCAGGCAAGCTGCTTGATTATGTTGTTACAAACGTTCACTAGTGATATTTGTAGGTGACTGTTTAAGCTATATTTACCATAAAAATATATTTGACTTAAATTTTTAACTGCAGCTACCGTTATGCTTTCCAAAATGGGTTAACGTAGTTTTGAGAAAGTAAAACATGAGACAAACCTGTAGCAGAGTAAATTACAGTACATTTGAAAGTTGTTTGGTGTATATTAATTTCTGTTTCTATTGAGGGTTAGAAATAATTTAAGTTTTAACCTTTTTATTAACACGTTGAAAATAGTCTTTTAGAGGCTGTGTAGTCATACATGTCCTTATTGCATCCACTCAGGACAGAACTGATGAGTTCAGCATTTTATTTAGTTGATATTATAGATTTCAAAATTAAATCAAGATAACATAACTGTAGAGTTATACAGACATTACTCTAACCGCAGCAGCGTTTTTAGGCAAATCTACTTTACATAGCCTAAGAAAATCACACCCCTCGTAAAAACAAAAGCAGATCCACGACATGAACTACATCCAGTAAGCACAAATAACCTGACAAAGACGGAGATGTTCCTAAACATAGCACCTCTGTTCTCCACCAGGAATAAAACTGTGTTCCAAAAATATAATCAGGCCCTTGTATAATATACAAATAATAAAAAAATAAAATTGTATTTTATTCTCAGATACCATTGCAGATAAATGTCCAAAGGTAAAGCGACATGCATACAATCATAACAATTCCATACACAGCAAGCTTATACTCCTGTTCTAATTGCTGGACCATTAATCACAAATTGTGTGCTTTGAAATAACAATTGTTGCATAATCTCATATTAAATCTGGGAATAACAAAATGTACACCAAATTAGCTCACAATATTAATTGTGAGGCATGCTAATCAACAGTACCCTTTTCATTTATTATGAGACTGACTCAATATCTCAATGAAAAACATCTAATTAGAGATTAATACAGATAAGCTCAACAATCACTCCCACACATTCTCTGATCTAAAGGCTGTGATTCTCCCTGTCATGTATGAGACGCCGCTTGCATATTCAGTACAAGCCTTTACTGAGGTTAAAAATGGTCTAGAGTTGAAAACGTTTGCTTCATTTCTTCCTGCAGACTTTATTTTTTTGATGTGTGACAGTTTCTTCTTTGAAAGTGGTGCCGCATCATACACTGTGAATGTTTATACAAAACCTATGCTTATAGACATAGGCTAGTATAAAAAAACTGAATGTATTTAGATTTGCTGAATTCAAACCCGACTTCTTGGGTGACACTTTGTGTTGCTTTGAAGAAGGCAATTTGCGCCTCGCCTCTGGACTTAAATGAATACAACTTCATGTTTTTTGACATGTTTTATAGATTTTTTTTGGTGTGAATAGGTTTTTTGTCTGATCTTGTCAAGTTAATGTTTCCCTCTGCTTTCATCCTGGTTATATCCTGGATTCACTGACATGTGCAGGATTTTTCATTTGTTCTAAGTAAAAATATCTTATTTATACATACGTGTGTCGTAACCTGGACTGCATTTAATCCCCAGACCACCATTGCACAACATACTGATCAGATATAACATTATTGGTATAATATGTTGATCCCCACTTTTTTTTTTTTTTGCAAAAACAGCTCTCACTTATCGAGATACTGACTCTAAAACACCTCTGAAGGCCTTATGGTACCTAGCACCGAGATCTTAGCAGCGTCCTGTAGAGTTGTTTGTCACGTACATCCTAAAAATTGCGATTAGATTGAGATCAGGGCAACTCATTGGATTCATACTCATTGTTATACTCCTCAAATCATTCTTGACCTATTTTTGCCCTGTGGGGGAGCGCATTGTCCTTCTGAAAGAGGCCACAGCCACCAGGGATTACTGCTTCTATTTATGGACGTGCATCGTCTGCAACAGTGCTTGGGTAGGTGGTACATCTCACCTTACTATTCACATGAATGACAGGGCATGGTGCATCCCTGTGCCATGAGTTCCCCAGAAAATCATTGCACATGCACTCTGCGATCCATGTGGTGCAGAAATAAAACATGTTTCATCAGAACAGATCACTTTCTGTTGTTCTGTGAACCAGCTCCAAAGCTCACTTGCCTATAGTACATTCCTTTGGACAGGAGTCAGGATACCATGACAGCCTGAGCTAACTAGCTGCATACACAACAAACTTAGATTCACTGTGTAGTCAGACTTTTCAATCAGAACCAGCAATAACAGCAATTTGAGCTACAGCAATTATTCTATTGGGTCAAACCACATAGACCAACCTTGTACTCCTACCTCCAACACTTCAATTCATGACACAAGTAGTTTATTTGTCACATGCTTAGTTATACATATACAACTTACAGTGAAAGGCTTTCCTTAGACAATCCTACATCCTTTCCAAAATTGCTCATTTATTTATGCTTGCTCAATTTTTTTTGCATCTAGCATTTACTTGAATTCAAAATCTTCACTGGCTATATAGCATAAAGAGATAATCAATGTTACCTCACCTATCAGCGCTCATAATGTTTTTATCTGATTGATATGCAAGCCTGCTTAAAGTTGCTCTGTTTTTTTTTTTTCTCACCTATGCCTCTTTTAGATCACTCATCGCTGCTGGTGCTGTCCATCACTGAAGGACAGACGTGGCTAACGGCTAGCTAAGTAGTAGTAATTGAGCTGGAGTCTAGCAACGGCCGCTTCATGGAGAGGAAAGTCATTATCCCCACTGGTTTAAAAAAATGAATATAAGAAACTGACGAAACAGAAAAGACGGCAATGAAACAGACATGAAGGACAGTCAAAATAATAGGACAAATGCACTGAATGAAAAGAAAATGATGACCAGGATGCAGAAAGAAACAAAGTCTTATAACACCACATGTCTACCAGATACAAAAATATGATAATTTCATATTGTAAAGACTATTTTTTATTATGCAATATTAGGAAAAGCACTAAAAATATTGAAGAAAAAGTGCATTTATTTTAATATAAATTTTCTAAAGTACAATTAAAACTACCAGAAAAAATTTCAGGTGAAGTAAATTAAAAGCTACTAAAAAAATGTGCCACAAGTTTACTCTGTTTAAGAGAGAGAATGTTTATTTTCCTGTGTAATGTGTAAAAATGTGCTATGGAAGTTCAAATGTGTGGAAATGAAGCAAGTACCAACTATTCTCATGTTTTTGAAGTATGTCTGCCACTTTTGATGCACTTCTAATTTGAACTGAGCCCATACTGTTCATCTCATTAGGAGGAGTCAACTGCTGGTATATGTAAATTATTTTTTTCTATTCTCTGGTTAGGGATCAATCTGGGATTAAATGCTAATCCAATCTTCCACCTAAGTATTAGCCAAATGACTACAAAAGCAGGTGAGGTAACAACATCATGTCAAGCATTCAGCAAACAGAAGTGAGTGAAGCATCATGCATACTGACAGAGCCGTGACTGCCCAGCATAACTTAACCTGAATTTAAGAACACTACCATTTTAAATGCATAAAAACTGTGATTTACATAAAACATTATGTAAAAACATAAAACAGATACACAACTTTAACAGGGACATCTAAACCAATTGAGCATCATCAACACATTTAGACCATTTAATTTATACCGAAGTTATTTCAGAACAAGGTGCTGTCCTGCTGTCTCTAATGGTTTCACAGCTTATGATTTATTTAAAATTTGCATTTGGAAGTTTCAAAATCACTTTGAAGCTTCAAACAAAGCCCTTTATTTCTCAACCAGATACAAACTTTGAAGCACCAATTGTTTGTTGAATTTAGAATTTTTGCATCTTCTTTTTGTATTGTTAAAGTGTAACTGAGTGCAATGGCTCAATTATATAAATACTAGTAAATGCCAGCTGCAATGACTAAAATGAAGATCACTCATAATTCCTTTGAAACTCAAACCCAGGCTCCGTTTTGTCATTGACTCTCAAGACCTGTTTGATTTTGTACCCTGTACACTTTATCATTCCTTCTTTTTCTTCAGTTTCAAAGAAGTTTTATTTAAATAAACCGACCCCATAAAACAACTGAGACATGATATTATTATGTGCTGGTCCGTATGATTCTCATGGCTTCTCATGGCCTCCAAGTGGAATATTCAAATGCCCTTTTCATGTATTCTCTGCACCCACAAATGCTTTTCGAAGCAATAGACACAGGAGGGGCTGCTTGACAGGAAGCTGTTGGAAAAAAGGAATTGTTACGCGAGCTTCAGTTCTACCTCTCAGCTGTGGAGGAGGCCTTTCTTTGACAATCCACTGCCAACGAACTGCTTCCCGGTGCCATTTCCTGTTTGATCTCCCACGCGACGAGGTTGCTAGGTTTCACAGCGAGGAAGTTGATGCCTGGCTGGAACCTCACCCTACAGAGAGAAAGACAAGGAAAAGAAACAGAACAGGAGAAGAAATGGAAAGCAAGGTTAATCTAAAGTTCACATAAGCACATTATAAACAAAGGAACCGCGGTATTACTGTGACAGTTTAAAGCGGGGATTGGTTAAAAATTCAATCTGCTTTGCTTGGAGTTTCCTCGCCCTGCTTTTCGCTCTGATTTTCTTTGATCTCCAATATGTGCCAGACTTTCTTGGTATAAAATGTCTTTTAAAATTTATTCTCACAACATGAATCTGCCTCCCACGGAGCTCTTTGGTGGGAAAAGAAAAAGGTGTGACAGGAAGAAGGCAATGGAGTGACAGGAGAGGCTCTTATGAAAGTAAATATTTATTTATTTTTTTTTTACCAGAATAATGCCTGAACAGCATGAACAGAATACACTGAACTACAGATTAGCTTATCTGAACTTATTAGGGTTAATATGTCGTTTTTTGTTTTGTTTTTGGTGTGTAGCTACTCTCATCAACTATTATCAGGACTTTTTAAAAGTGTTCCCATATTAATCTACATTTGTTTTATTCGTCCCTTTTCGCATCTTTAATTATTACCCCTCTTTTTACTTTATTTCCCATCCTTCTTTTTCTCAATTACATAATTTCCCTCTTTTTATTCTCATTTTCTTCCAAACTCATTCTCCTTATTTACCACTTTCTTTTGAAACCTCCTTGTTAAGCAGGTTTACTTTAATCTCCATGATTTTCTTCTCAAACCTTTTCTCTTCTGTATCCTTCCCTCCTTCTGTTCCAGTTGTCCTCCTTCCACAGGATTCCCTTGCTAATCTCACTACGTTATTTTCCTCTTTCATCTATTCTTTTCCTTGACTTCTTCTTCTTCTCCTCCTTCTCTTCAAGTGTCTCTTCAGTCTTTCATCCTTTCCTCTGTGACTTTCTTCTTTTCCTTACCCATGTACTTCCCTAAGTCCTGCGTTTGCCCCTCCTGGACCCTTCAGGCTTGGAGTATCTTGTTGTTCATATCTCAATTTGCTTTCTCTCTTTCATTCAATCATTACTTCTTTCTAATCTGTCCTGGTGTGTTTTGCTCTATTTATCAGCTTGACAAGACCCTCCCTCAGTTTACTAACACAATTTCCAACTATGCACACACACACACACACTCCCTGCTTTTCTCATTAGCATAAATACAAAACAATATCATGGCTAACATAATGAAGAATAAAGTTTTTTTTTGTTTTGTTTTTTTTTTTTCAAGTGGGCTAAACACATAACTGAAAAAGTTCAGAATTTATCTTTAAAATTTTCCAAGTTTGGATCTGTATGGAAAATGTAAAACAAATGCAGTAATGGTCACACTGACTTATGGTAACCATACGTTTTTAAATTGCCAAATCACACCTTGATGGGATTTTGGTTGTAAAAAAGTTGCATGTTTATTTAAGGACAATTTTAAATTCAGGTTGAACTGCCCTGATCTAGGTCTAAAATATCAAAATAAGCAGTAAATTAACTACTCTTTAGACCTGTTGCAAAATACTACTACCAATAATTGCATGATTTTAGGAAAACAATTGTTATTGCTAATATCTTTGTGCTTTGAGTTCAGAACAAACACCGACCACAGATAATCAGTGGTCTGCTGAACAAGTCTATTACCATTTCAACTTAAAAACTTGCTTCTGGGTAATATCTGCAGCTTCAGCAAGAAAAAAAACCTAATTCTTTTCTTAAATTTACCACTTTACCAGAAATACTACTAGTTGCTTGATGTTATGCTGCATGAAACAAGTAATATCACCGATTATTGTATTTGTACGTGTAATCCAGGCTTTTCTTTGACTCTTCTGACAGACATGTGTGATATATGATGGAGCAATCCTAACAACATTCACAAACAGAATTGTAAAAGAACTGACTTGGTCTGTAGAGCAGTCCATTCTTTATTTGTCAAATCAGAGTTAGTGCAGAAATAGAGTTGGCCCAAGTTTGTTCAAATGGCACAAAAGCTGTGAAATAGTCTAACATATGATTCATCAGTGGAAAGTTAATTTTAGTACTGTGTTTTTTCATGCAGTTTATAAGATCCAAATGCTACTGAAGATGGTTTTAAGATTAGTAGTTTTACTGCAAAATGTTATAAAAACTCAAATTGTTATAAAAAATTAAGTCTGGATTAAGTCTGGAAATATATGGAGTTTATAAAAAAAATTTGTAGAAACCCTGAAAGAACATAATGTTATACATCTTGCCATCCACTAAAAGGAACAGATGTTGTACATGTGTCATTAAAGGTTTCTATGCGTGTACTTTTGAGTGTGTGTGTAAGTTGATTAAATCAGAATGCTTTTTTAACATAGTAGAACAATGTGTTAAAGAAAAAAAAATTCTTTGGATGTATCTTGAAATAAGATGAAAAGTTAGATGGTTCAAAATATATTTGTTTTTTAAAGAGTTATGCTTTGGTAAAAACAGATTAAAAAAGGAGGAGAAAAACAAACCTTTTTGTCTTTTATTGTAGCAGCACAGTTGAAAACCACAAAAGACTCCTCTAAGTATGCAAGAGCTTTTTATAATTTAACAGGTAAATGCTAGAGAATTTCCACAAACCTCTTTGGGATTGTTCCAAGACGTACATCTCTGTTTTCTGAATTCTGTCTCATTTTACCTCCCCAGCCTTTAAAATTCATCCCTCTCTCTATTCAGTTCTCTGTCTTTTGTTCATGTGTCTGTCCTCCCTATCCAACATAGAGTTTAAGAAAAATTTACTTGAAAGTGTAACATCAGTACAATGTGATTAAAAATGTGTATGCAAAGCTATTTTCTTTAAATGGAAGATACACTGAAAGCAATATAAATCATATGCATATTTTTTATATATATAAGACAAAACAAAATACAATAGAAAATCTAGTTATTGAAACAGGTACAGCAAAAATAAGTGCTGAACGTAACAAGAACTAACTGAATATAGTCAATCTATTAATCCACATCTTGTTATCTAACCCCCATCTCCAAACCCATTAAACAGAACAACAAAAAAAGAATGACTGGCAGTTCAAACTGCTTTCTGACACAAAACACTGCAAAATGTCTAAAAAGTCTAAAAATCAATTCAGATTCCACTCATCAGAACAAAATCATAGTTTGCATAATCCAAACAATTACATTGCCATTTTCATATTCTGATCTCTGAACCCAATGAAGAAATATCTCAGATATTAGGTGTACAACAGGAGACCATAGAGTCAGTGTTTGCAGATAACAATGCAGTGTTATCCCTTTTTAACAGTTAACAAGTGCATGAAACACTTGTTAAAATGAGTAGAATATGTGAAACTAGAAAGTAGCACAGATACATTTGTAAATTTAGGTGAAAAAGTGAAAAGTATAAAGAGTAACATGACTGACCTGCAGTCTTTGACAGGTTTAGACAGTAAAGTATATCCCTTCTTGTGTATATGTGTGTCATTCAGCAAACCAAATGATGGACAGGGCTGAATCCCTAAGCTGCCTCTGTCAGATCTGTGTACAGCAAGAGAGCCTGACAAGTGTCTGAGTGTTTTTTACTCGATCAGTTTTTTGGTAATACAGAAAGACAAGTTAACTTCTCCCTGTTCTAGCTTTCTCTCCCTCTCACTGTGCCTTGTATTTACCAGCCTCTGTTGCAATTTTCTTGACAGCAATGCTCCCTCTGTCTGGGAATTGTATGATAGATTCCTAACACACTCTGTCTGCTAATTAACAACTCCTAGCAGCTCATATTTACAGGCATCAGTTCTTTCATTCTTACTCACAAAATCAACATAAGAAGGAAAACTTTTTTTTATTTATTTTGCAACAGAGAACATTAAGAAGGCTCACATTCTGCTCTGATCAGACAGTAAATTTTTTTCTGTGTTGGTCAACGAGTAGCAACTCAGACAACAAAACAATTGTCTTTATTTCAGAGCTGTGCCTTGTTTATGCACACTTCAACGTTAGTTTTACACTTGAAAAAGTAACATTTGAAAGAAGAGAAGTCACTGTATCTGTTTCCAATTTATAATGTTTCTTTTTTGTTGTTCTTTTAGAGTCATGCTAATTCTACAATGCAATTAATACTTATGGAGTTTGTAATAAATATTGTATTTTCTTTCCTTAAATCAAGCCACTTCTGATCTGAAGACAATGCAAAAAATAAAACAGTAATAACTGGCCTGTTCCCCAGAGGTTCAAAGTCCATTTCTCTGATGAATATAAAAAGTTTGAATTTCATTTGGTAATCAAGATCCCAAAGTCTGGAGAGGCACCGGTCTTGAAGTCCAGTGTGAAGTTTGCACAATTAGTGAAGATGAAGTAACTGTAACCGAATACAATAAATTTTATTTTGTAATCTATTTCTGCAGCATTGCTAACCATAAGTATTTACTTCCCAAAGCTACGTGAGAGAAAAGGCTACGCAACATTGACTTTGTTGAGTACAAGATCAAATTGTTTTGGTAAAAATGTTTCCAACTCAGTAACATGAGAAAAAAATTGGGTCTACAGAGATAAGTTGAATGTGAATGTTGAGATCAGTATTTAAAGCTCCCCTTGCAAGAAACCAAATAATTTGAGCAAGGACAGGAAAAAAAGGTTTGGCTAAAATAGAAAGTTGTTCATATCAAGTTATTCCCCCCAATTCTGTCCTTCAAATGCACTTCAAATACATATTCTAGTCTAATAAAATAGTCCAGAAAAAAATGACAGTTGTAGGAACTAAAGAAAGAGCTTACATAATTACCCACACACATATTTGTTCTTCAGAAACACACAATCAGGAATCTGAAGATGATTTGAACTTACAAATCACATACATGAGTATGAGTAGAATTCAGTGGTAATTCAGTTTCTATGAGGAAAAGCTGACATTAAAGGGAGAAACTTATATTCCAAGAAGCAAACAGATTGGAAAAAGTCGAGAGAAAAGACTATGAAAATACATTGTAATTAAATTGGGCTATAACAACGGTTTATTGAAACTCAAATTACATTTAAAAATATATGATTGTTCAAAAAAATAAAAAAATAAATCCCGTTGAGGTCTGAGCAGTCCTAATGTTAAATATTTGAAATTAGTGATGGTCAGATGCAACCCACATGCCTTAAAAATGTCTCAAGAAATATTCATTTTTTTATGCATGGCCATAGACTATAAATCAGACATTGATATTACTATCCATGATGAAGAATTATATTTCCTCAAAGTGTTTAAACTGTGCCCAATACATGGGTGTGCTCACGTTCCTTCAACTTTTTTTTTTTTTTTTTTAGCAAATAGGCAATGAAAACTAATTTGGGGTGTAATTGATAGGTGATTATCAATTACACCCCATTGTTCCTGGCCCTTTGGATAGAGAGCCATGTTGATGACAAAATCAAAAACTTCCACAAAAAGAAAAAACAGGAAACTGAAACAGAAACACTCAGGCACTTATCACAAACTGCAGGCTGATGTGAAATTAGGCATCTTATTCAGAGGAGTCAATATGTTCAGTCAGTTCCTTTGCTGTTAAATTTTCATTAATCAGTTGAGATTTATGCACTACATCTTGAAAGGTCAGAAAGCTGAGCATTTAACAGATGTACCAGTAACATTTTCTCTCATTAGTTCTGTTGATTTATATATAACCAGAATTTCAAAACTCATGTTCTGCCAGACTGCTTTATGCATATAACTCTGCCCCTTTGCCTTGTCTGTCTGCCAGACTTTGAACTCTTTAGAATAAACAGCTGATATCTTGTTTTTGTGCCAGTTACTTTTGTAATATACAACCTTCAGCACTAGACTGATAATCAGAGGTTCTGATTATCAGTCTAGTGATAATCCATATGCACCATATTATAAGAATCCCTTGACTTCACAATAAAGTGAAAAAAAATCCCACTGTATTTCAAACTCAAATATTCGAGTAAATCTCTCATCAAACCATAAATCCTTATTGCCTTAAAACTCTGTTTAAAGCCTGTGGGCTTAAAGAGGCTAAAAACTGACTGAGAGCCTCTGCAAGAATAACTAAAAAGGCTTAGTAAGAAAATCAAGTCATTTGAACCATTCACAAGTTGGTAAACACATTCACAGGTAAAACAGCAAGGTTTAACCCTGGTGCGATCCTAACATTCTGTTTACTCCCCTTGTCCTATAGGTCAAAGTATTACACACTTTTTTCTTTTTCTTTTTACCACAAACCAAGTGTTGTAGCAGTTGTCTCTTATTATTGTAATTATATAAATATGAAGTTATTGCTTCTGAATTAGTTATACTGAAAGGGGAAAAAGTCAAAAACAATTTCAAAAGTTTTAGTCAACGGTTCATTCCTTTATATATTTTTAGGAAGTTAATTATAATGATACCTCTTGTAATAAAAAAATTTAGCTTGATTTGTGAACAATTTCACATCAGTTCTTATCTCATAATTATGAGATGTTCAACACAAGAACATTTTCTGCTCAATACAGGCTGTTGAACATAAGATCCAGAACATCTTCACAAGATGATGTTCATCTCATGAAGATGTTATGCTGACCATCCTCATCACAAGATGAAGAACGTCTTCTGTTCAACATAAGGTGTTGAACTTATAAGATGTTCTTATGTTGAACATCTTCAACATAAGCTGAAGAACATCCTATCCTTCCCACCCCACATTGAACATATGATGAAGAACAACCCTACGAGATGAAGATGTTCTTCATCTTTAAAGATGCTATTATCTTGAATATCTTCTTATGTTGAACATCTGCAACATACGAAGAACATCCTATGCTTATGTTGTACATAAGGTGTTCAACACAAGATGTTCAAGAAAGTCTTCATAGCGTGAAGATGTTCTTCATCATAAGAAGACGCTCCAACATTGAACATCTTCAGCACAAGAATTTGTTCAACATAAGATGTTCAACTTCTTATGCTAAGATCCATGTAGGACAGTATGTTATGTGCAAACACACAACGTAGCACCTGTTAGAGAAACGTCTACTCATGGCGTCAACAAGAAACCAACTAGCGGTGCTCAGAATACCTTCATATCCTCTATACCCAATTGTTTTTATTATGTCTGATAGAGTTTTCTGTTGTGTTTGGGAACTTGTGTGATGCAGGAGGTTAGCTGGAGATTGAGAGTACAGGTACAGGTAAAATGCAAGTTCAATTCATGCATCAATCCAGTTTCTTTGATATGAGGGGGTGTGCGTGTGTGTGTGTGTGTGTGGAGGGGGGAAGGGCGTATTATTAGAGAGTATTAGAGAGAGTTTGTGTGTGACCTTTGAACTCTCTTTCTGGTGTTTAAATGCTTTTATAATTCACGGGTCAAAAATGACCCATAAGACAATCCTAGTACCCTAGTGGTGTACAGCCCGCAAGGAAATATAAACAAAAACAAAGTATCACCTTTTCTAATGATGGGGTCAATTTAGGAAAAGTCATAACATTTCAAGTTGGAAAAAGATTGTGTAGGGTATTTTTTCTACAGCTAAACATGGTAGTTGGTCACTTTTGACCCGCAAGACAACACAAGGGTTAAGCTCTGTACGTACATTTTTCTAATCACTAAACAATGTGTACTAAATTGTTTATACTAAATTCATTTTGTGGGGATATTTGTACATTTTGGTTTTAATGTGGATTTTACATGATATAAACATACTAATGCAAAATCCACAATAAGGTAAAAACTATCAGCGAAATGAATTGTTTTACATTAATATATATGACTATCTCTATAAATTAACATGCCAACAACAGAATAATTTAGATAACAAATGCATCCTATACTTCTTTAGAAGTAAAACATTTCTATTTTCAGTTTATCTCGGTCTGAATTTTCATTTTCACATTCCTTTCCTCTATTCTTTAATTTGCCTCGGTACAAAACTTTCTATTTACACATTATGACTGATGATTATTAATTGGTCCATACTCCAAGTTCAGCACAGACTAACACTTTATTAGCACTTTATTAATAATTCTTTTTTTCATATGGCCTTCTTTGCAAATGACTAATACCTTGGATTCATAACAAGTAAGAGTGGAAAAAGAAAATTATAAATGATCAAACAGTTTCTAACGTTGAGTGATTTAAAAATTAACCTTTGCTGCTAAAAGGGTTTAAAACTGAGATTTACCAATATTCAGCCCTCGTTCTAGTTGGATTTATCTGTACAACCATTCAACGACATGAACACCCCACGTTGAACATAACCATTTAAAGCATAACGAAATGATGAAAAGAAACTAAAAAGATTTTCCAATCATGACGTTTTGTAATCTTCACACACAACTAATTTTGCCTTAGTTCTCTTCTCTTGTTTCTGTCACATATAGTGACAGAAACCAATAAAGATGTTCTACTATTTCTTACCAGAAGGATTAACGTCCCTATTGTCTATATAGCTTCAATATTTGCATGATGTTCTACATTTCTCACTTTAACTGAACACAAACATTGTCTCTGAAAATACATAAGTACATTGTAATATGCTCATACAGCTTTCTCTTAATAGTTTAGCAACCTTGAAGTCTCTCTTTTCAGTGACAAACTGCAGAACAAACATTTTCAGAAATTTCTGCTGGCTCAGAAAACACCGTGTATAATCTTAGCTGATGAAATGTGATAAAAGCTCAGAGGTGGCAACATCTAAATATAACAGGATGAAAGCGACAAATATGATCCCGCATGAAAAATGTTCATCTTTTCAATTATTAAAAAAATTTCAAGAATGCCCAGCAATTAAACTACCACAATTGATGACAATTCCTAACTTAAAGTGACGGCTGAGGCTAGAGTAACTAAAACGGCAACAAGACAAAAGCAGACAAATTCAACAAAACAGCTGCTTAGTCCTCAGCACACCGAGCAGAAGCTACCTTCACTCAACACGAGTGGCATTTAAATGAGTCAACTGTCAAATCATTAAATCTTGTTTTCAGCTTTTCCTGGTTTTTGAAAGACGGAAGGAAAACAATCTGTTGTTGTGATCAGGACAGTATAAAGTCTTGGGGTTACTTTATCATGTGACAAGCTGTCAAGACAAGACAATAGCTGGAAAAAGTGTTTTTTATGTTATGTTTAACAAATCTTTTGAAAAATTATGTTGGTAAATAAAACATAATTTTGCATTTCTGAATACTGTTACATAAAATGTGTTAAATAAAATTGGGTTTGTATTTAAGACAGTAGTAAAATTTTTTAATTCATTTGTGTTAAAATATTTTCTCCTAGGTTATGCATACAGATCAAAAAGAAACAGATTTTTGTAAGTAGAAAACTTCAGAGGGTGATTTAGGTGCCATTCAAATGTTATTGCATTTTATTTTACTTTGATTTGGACTCCTCCCTTTTCCTTTTAACCTTTGTTATCGTTTCCTTTTTTCAATTCACTTTCTGCTTGAGTTTTGAATTATTTCTGCCTATCTCTGAACCTTCCTCTTCAAATCAATATATCAGAGAAAAATATTTAAAAAATAAAACTAAACTTAAATTGTATGTCTTGATTAGGTTTGAAAAAGAATAACAAATGTGCAATTATTAGTTACTATGCATCTTTTTTGAGAAGTTTGAAAAGAAAAGAAGAAGAAAACAATTAAAAAGCTGATCTGTTGTTGAAGACCATTTCCCTGAAAAATCTAAAAGGACAAAAAAAAAAAAACATATTTTGGAAGAGACTTAACACACGGCATTACTGGAAAGACTTTAATTGTATGGCTTCTTTTTTATTTTTTCTGAAAACACTACTTACAAGAGAAGGTAAAAATTTTTAAGTGAGGTTGATCTTTGCGTAGACAAAATGAAACATTGTTAGTTTGGATAATTAGGGAGAAGTTCTCATTTGAACTTCAAGCTCCACAAAAGAAACCCTTTTAAGAGCAAATTTCTGCCTTCTAAAATAATTAAAAGTTTAAAAATGTTACATGACAACAAGCCCAGTTCACCTGACCTTATTCTGTTCCTAAATTTAATATTTCTCTGATAGATTTTCCCGCTTAAATTGTGTTCTTTGCATCTTTGAGCACTTTTGACCCAGTGTTTCTGTGTTTTTTCTGTGTCTGATTTTTGAACTCTCTGCCTTTTAGCTGGTCACAGCTCATGGTTACTCATACTGACCCTGTTTCTGCTGGAGCTCTCTGTCTATCAAAGCATTGCGTTTCATTTTTACTGTCACCACAGTTCTGCTCAGGAGATCAAATTCAGTGACTCAATGCAACCGACTAGGCTTCTGCAGATAATTTTTCAACCATATGAGAAAATGCCTTTTGTTGCAATTTAGTAGAGTTGGGATCAAATTGAACCATATCTGTATCCAAATATGATCAAAATTGAATTTAATTTGAATGAGTTAGGACCAAATTGACTTCTAAATAATTGCACATCAACTTGAACTCATTGTCTTGTAAAGCACTTTTGTTTGCCAACTTTTGTTGTAAAATTAAGATGAACTTTTACAAAAAAATACAAACAATTGAAGATCAGACTCTCAATCCATCTCTTTATAAACTTTAACCCTTGTAAACACGAAACTAAACTCTACTGGGACACGAGAGAAGGTTGGCAAATTATTGATCACAATCTTTAATCAATATCCTTAATGGATAAATATAAATCCCATAAATACATCCTTTACATAGTTAATCTCAACAAACAGAATGTTTTTTCTCTCACTTAGTTAGCACCTATTGGCTTTCACAGGCACCTAGTAATTAATCTGACATATAGCAGCTGTGCAGCATCTGGAAGACAGAGACATGCTAATTGTTAAAATGCCAAATGAAAAAGAAAGATTGAAACATCTTATATGTAATGTCTTCTTTACTTCTTAGAAGATCTATGGCTGCTTTTTAATAGAGTGTCAAAATATGACTTACAATGCAATTGTTAAATGCCAAAAAGTAGTAAATACATTTCATATACCTCAGGCACTGAATGACATCTTCTTCACAATTAAATAAAACAAAGCTAGGATTTGTTTTATCTAATTGTATACCGTAAGAAAGTTTACCATTTCCGCACTTTGTAGCCCACATTACAGATTTTTCACTAATCCCTATTGTGATTACCATGTTTCATGTTTTGCAGGAAGAAGGACTGGTGTACTTCACAAAACAGATGGAATCATGAGGAAAGAATATTATAAGGAAACATGAAAGCCAAGTCTTAAGACATCAGCTCAGACGTTATGGCTAAAATTATTTATAAAGTGGAGTAAAGGACAGATAAAAAATTTCACCACAAAGTTAGTTCCATAGCAATTTTCTTAGGCAATCCAAAAAAACGGGTGTGTGCCAGAAAAAGTGCCTGATAAACCAAACACATTTACACTGTTTGTTTTAGAAGGAATGAACCAACATTCGCACAAGTTTCTGTGAGGAGCTTGTGGAGGGATAATCAAAACGTTTGATCCGAGTCATGGTTTTATGGCCAAAAATGAAATGTATGTAAACCTCTAAATTTAAAAAAAATATATATCTTGAAGATCTCTTGTTCTGACATTTTGGTATCCTAAACATATGTTAAGAAAAACATATATAAAGAAAAAACATAATTAATATCAGACAGAGTGAAAAACAGACTACTTGTCCTTTAATTATGTGCCTGTAAATAGCAAGCTTCCAACTGGATGTATTTATGGTCACATCACCTGTTTTTTTTAATTAAGTACTTATGCATTACCGTGAAAACTTTTTTGCCTGCTGTTCAAGACATATTTATTCTACACTTTGATTCTGCCCCTGCATTCTCAACCCCCCAAACGTGGCCACAGAAACTTCCTTTTTATGCCACATCTGTCCTGCAAAGCAATAAAGACTTCTAATTACGCAGGTTAGATCCTTAAAAAAGCAAAATCAAGTGTGCTAAATGTTATAAAAGGATCATTATAAATACAGTTTCAATGCAAATGTTACAATTCTCCCTGATTAGGTTAGGACTGCATGCAGCCTGAGGGTGCTGCCATGGAAATGAAAATCAGCAGGGACTGATTAGCAAATTGACATAAAGCTGCAAACTGGGTTTGCAAGCATAGCTGGATGCATTTCATAAATTATTGCAATTTATGTACATTCTAAAATCACATTTTATTTTTACAAGAGCACAGTGGGAACACTTATTCACTTTTAAATACCTTGCAGCTGACACACAGGTCTCTGTGACGCCATCACCAAAAGAAGACAAGCTTTGTACTGACCACTTATTTGTAGAAACCACAGTTTCCCCTGATGGCAGTAAATGCAGCCGCATTTCACCATACATGTAATTTTGCATGAGAACTGAAAATGCTACCTCTGCACAAATTGTATTCCGGACACTGATAATTTAATTTGGAGGTCTTGATGTTCGAGTATTGGTTGCCTTCCCCCAAAAAATAACCAAATAACTAAAAAAGAAAAAGAAAAAGACACTCTCACATGGAGCCTGACCGCCCACTCCTACTTCCCACCACACATGGGATTAGAACAACATATTTCCCAGTAAAGAAATACAGATAATATTGGTAGGTTGCTGGCTGTTGTAACAGCTTCAGGCTTGTCCTTTGGGCTGCTGTCATAGATTAGCAACATGGCAAGTTGAGCTACTGATCACTTTTAAGCAGGTAGAAGGAGGAGTGTGAGAACAGCCTGCCAGAATTTCCTTTGATTTGACCAAAAAAGGCCTCATCTTCTCGCTATGTGCCTCATTTTAAAGTGTAGCATATTTTAAGCTGAAGTGAAAGATTTTGACACCAGCTTAGCAGTTATTACACTGCGTTATTAAAAGAAAGCAGCCTGAAAAATGTGTACAGTCAGGCTTTTTGATTAATATTTCTATTTGTTGTGGGGTTTTTTTTTATGTGTTTTGTGAAGCACTTTGTGATTTTATCTGAGAAAGGTGCAATTCACAAACAGGAGCAGCTAAGATAACATTAATATTGTTGTACACCAGAGGTCGGTATGCATGAGTCACAACAACTGGAAGATTTTGCTGACTGAACAGTCGACCTCCTAGGTAAACCAGATTTGTATGTTGTTTCATTTGTAATAATGTACATCAAGTGAGACTGCAGTTTCGGAAGTATTTTTTGTTTTCTTTTTTGTGGTGGTTTTATGTTTTAGAACTTCAGTATACAGTCATTTTATATGATTGATTTTGCCAATAAAAGGCATGTGGTGTCTGGGAGAAGTGATGGCATTTACACCATGCTCCTAAACTCTGTCCTTCATGACTGCCTATCTAATGGGTTGAGAATAACTGCTGTCCTCATACATATATTGAGACTAAATGACACAACTGTAAACTTTAACTGGTTTACAGTAAGGCCCTTACTAAGTTATATTAGATCGTAATTATAATAACTTGAAATCTGTTTTCTAAATAGTTGAATATCACTTTTCTTGTCACTTCTTCATATGTTCAATACAACTGTTCAATTATGATATATAACTGAATTTGCTTAAAATACATTTAAATGTTATTTTTCCCACTATGCACGATTTAAAACATGTAAAGCTAACATTAATGTTAACATTTATGAATATATTCTGAAAGAAGCGCTGAAAAGAACTCTTAAAATAAGTTACTTGAGAGTCGAGACTGATTTTGATACTTTCAATGTGAACGGTAGCTCACAATGCATGTTAGTATTTCAAACTGGTCAACCCACTGATAATAAAGGAAATCTGTATAGATGTTGTTCCCTGAACCTAGAAGAGAAGAGTAGATGAAATCTCAACAGATTGGCAACAATTCCCAAACCTGCCACTGTACAGACAAAAATCAAAGAAACTGCCTCAATCATGACATCCACTGTTTGGATTTGAAGTATTTTCTTTTAGAAGATAATGATACCCAGTAGAAACACAATATCAAACCTACACTAAGGGATATCAATTGAGTACAAGCTGTTTTCTTTAAATTGTGTTTTCAGTAGAGCTAAACCTCCCATTGTTATTAACAATTGTTTTCAAGACTAGAACTTCTATTACATGTTGTTAAATGTGTACTTTTGTGCTATTTCATATTCAACAAAAATGTTCCTGTCTTTGTATAATGTAGCAGAAACATGCTACTAAAACCTGACGGGGGACTGCATGATGCAAGTGCTATGGGAAAAGAAATTCAGATTTACATTAATTAATGTATTTATTTTTCAAAAAGACCACTGATGCTTCAATTTATAGAACTTCTGGTAGTTCCTGGTAAACTAATGTGACAGAAGCACTTACGTTTTCATTAGTGTGTCAATTAGTAAATCAGAATTTACAGTTTACGAGTGACAAATATGACATGGCGGTTTCTGTTGAAAACGGAAAAGTTGAGAGAAAATTCAGTTCAAGAAAAGTAGAAGCATACTATTTTCATAAGACAGAAAATGGCAAGAAAATAGACTGTATAATTCAGACTGACTGGTAATTAAATAAAAAGTTTTAAACTAGGACAGCAACAAGCCAGGCTGGATCAGGAGTCATGTTTACAGTATTCACATCCCCAGCATTTTATTGAAAGTTTATAAGAACACAAAGAAGTGGACAATTGTGAAGGGAAAGTTGAAATCTGTTTTTAAATGATGTAAGAAGAAAATTATTGTTGAAAGAAAATCATTATAGGTCCAGTTCACACTTTGCCACGAGAAATTTAAGGAACACAGCAAACTTCTGGAAGAAAATGCGTAGTCAGATAATACTCAAACTGTAATTTCTGGCTTACATGAGAAACTTTACGTGTGGCTGGACTTGACCCTGAACACACCGTCTATTGGCAAAACATGGTGGCAGACTTTATGTCACCATGTTTCCTTTACAAGTAACATTGAAGCGTTAGAGCTGATGGGAAACTGGAAAGAAAAATTTTTATTTTGAGAGTATCTGTTACTGATCAACTTCACCACAAGCAAAACATAACTTCTCATTCACATTTAAGCAAACGGTTCTGTGTATCTTCACATCCAGTCAGACCAGCTCTGGTGGATTTTCACCATGACCCTGCCAAATATTGCACACAAATGCACAGGCTCACGAAAGTAAGTCACAGGTCGCCGAGGACTGTAGCAATAGCAGCTGAGGTAGCAGTTGGCAGGAAAAACAAACATAAGCACGTCAACAAAACCAGCAAACAACAGGTTCCATCCAGAAACATAACTGGGAGCAAGGACTGGATAATGGAAGGGCAGCTGGAGCTTGAAGTGTGTTTCTGGAAGTGACTGAAACAGCAGTACGTGTCATATCAGCCTGTCGTCCAGTGAGGGGTGCTGTCAGGGAGACTCACACACCTACTCTTTCTAACACAGATCAACAGAAAGAGGAGGATTGGGTGAAGGCGCTCATTGGAGGACTGGTTTCAGCTGGTTTGGGAGATGTCAGGACACGTTCACAGAGAAGAGAAAAGGCTTAACAAGGGGAGGCTAAGAGGTAAGTAGGAAGACATTTTGTTCTGAAGAATGAAAATACTTAGAGCATAAAATTAGTAAAATATATATTACTAAAATACATTTCAGTTATTTTTTCCACCCAAAACAAGTAGGATAAGATACAAAAGTTAATTGCTGATGGCTCGTTGAGTGCTGTGTCCAACAATATTAATGGAAAGTTGGATGGAAAAAGGTACGACTCAGAAGTGTCCACAAGCAACAGATACAGCAGCAACCTTGAGAAAACTATGATTGTGACTCAAAAATGTAGGTAATAAAGTAATCTTTTTTTACCTACATGTTATATCATTCTTATTATTTTCTGATAAACTGAATTTGAGATTTTCAGTAGCAGATATAAATAATCTAAGTTAAATGCATCTACATACGTGTTCCACTTTTTGATTTGAATAAATTTTATGAATTTTTGATTTTATTCATTCATGTTTTGATGCATAAAGTTATTCATTCAGTTTTTGCTACATTCAAAACTACTGTTCCTACCACAGAAACAAATTTTTCTCTTTTCTGTAAAATTTCTTAGAATAAAAATATAAATTATGAATGTACTGAATCAGAATGTTAATCTGCAGAAAATCAGAAATCAATACAAGCCAGGTAATGTCCGATTGGTGCATATGTATTTATTAATTTATATTTTGTATATCTTTCCAACAAGCCAATTAAATAAATTACCAATAGGCATTCAAACATGAATTGGCCTAACAGACACATCTTCCAGTAAACCCCGGCAAATACTAAAACCATCACAAAGACAAAAAAGTAAAACAATAACACGTTGAGACAGGAAATAAAAACAATGGGATAATGCAGTAGAAAAAAATTTAATTGCAAGAACATAGTGAATGTGGAAAAAGAAACAAATGTGCAGACACAAAACAGGAAGCGTGTGTGATAACAGGGAGAGAATGAAATAACATTAATAAGGAAAAAAAAAAAACGCTATATTGACCTTTAGGAGCTAAGAAAAAATTAATAAACAAATATGGTTTGCATCACGCATGCAAATGTGTTGCATGGCCTCAGCTTGGCTTCATACATACTTACGTCTCTACTTTAGTTTCTGTATTTGACAGGTGTCTCTGTGCCACCCTGTCTTTCTTTGGTCCAGGTGTTGTGGTGCGATAAGAGCTCCACCCCGACACCTCTTCTCATTCCTCAACCCCAATCCCCTCCATCCTGGCCTGACTGAATCTGCCAAGGCCTCACAGACAAAAAGCTTGTTTCCGCTTCGACAGTCAACTCTTTGGAGCTCATTCAACAAAAACATCCAGTGACTGTTAGAGCGACATTAACTGAAGTTATTAGCAGTGCTGAATCATTTACGCTGCTATATGGACTAAACATCAAAATGACAAATAGCCATGGTGAAGGCCTAATAGAGAGAGGGAACTGAGGTGCTGGTTCATGCTCTTGATGACTCCTAGGAGGGAAAATCCAGGAAGGAAAAAGTGAGCCATAGTTTACCTCATGCAATAAGAGGTAAACTACTAAAACTGATCTGAAACTATTCCAGATGCAGTAAAAACATGCCGAGTCTCGGTCTGATCACTTTCAGAGTCTAGGCCATGTATAGCTCAACTTTGGAGTCAGTCTTTATGTTTTGCTGTCCACACTAATAATTTAACCATCAATACCATTCATAAACACACCTGCAACTGAACGTTGTGAACACTGCTTTACACGACACAAAACAAAAACGAGCAGAATGACAGGAACATTGATCCGATGACCTTACACTGTTGAGCCCTACATCCATTTTCACCTTGAGTTAGCGACAAATTACCAAGATATTTTTCTTTTTGGTCATTTTAATAAACCTATGTTTGTTCCAAAGTTGTCCAAACTTATACTTCACCCCTGAAACATCAAACTGCTTTTGGTCTGAGGCAACAAACAGTGTAATTTTGACAATGCCAAAGGGTCTCTAAAAAACTCACCAAGTGTCCTTTTGACATTGCTTTATTGGATGCCAACAGCAAAAGACCCATATTCTATTTTGGACAGAAAAAGTAAGAAGTTCTTCATTACAGCTTAAGGGAATGAGATAGAAAGGCAACACTTCTTTGCAAAGGAGAAAAAATGTTTCCCTATTCACACAAACACAAGTTGGGACTTGACATATCATTCCTTACCTAAAGGCTGGTTTATCCCACCTTTGATTTCCACTTTCAGAATCAGATCAGAAAAGCTCCTGTAACTACAACAGATAAATTTTAAACATCCCAGATGGTTAAGTTAATGTTATCTGTTCAAACATAAGCAACATGCTGCTATCCTCAATTATGGCACTGCCGCTCTGGTAGGGGGAGATACATAATGTTTTACAGCAGTTTTTTGTTTCTTTGATCGAAGATCCCAACTAAAGGTGATCAAAAACCAACCATAAGCTTTACCGTTTCTACTGTTTTTCTTTGCCGGATGTCTAGTCTCTTTTTTGTTTCTGAATGACAGATGTTTCAATTACTACCTATAGGTTTTGCACAAATTAGGAAAATAATAGAACAGAAATGCTATCATTAATAATTAGTTATACTGTTTTCTGATCTAGTAGAAAAGTCCTGTGGCTCACACAGCTTTTTCCCCAATACTTCCAAAAATGGTGCAGAATATTTCTTTGATATGGGTATTGAGCTTATTGAGCTAACTTTTATGACTTATTTCACATCTCAACCCAAGGTCCACTGTCACACTTTGAATAATGTGTGACAGTAATAAAACTGCCTTAGTGGCACAGACCAATATTGTCTAAGTCTACAAAAATAGGAGGACTAATGCTGTACACAGCCACATGCAGGTGGGACCGTTAAAAAAGGGAAATGAAATAAATAGTGTGGAAAATACTAGTTCCTAAATTTTGTGCTCAGCAATTCCTTGAATAAATAAATTTAGAGGAGATGTATTACAGATTTAAAACACCAATAAAGCAAAACAAATAAATAGTGGAAAGAAAAAAAACCCAAAAAAAACAATGTCAGCATTTTACACCAGGCCTGTCAGAGACCAGGTTTTTTTTTTCCCCACAGTGTTCTTCCTGTCAGCTGCTTCCCTATGAGTGTTGTCTCTTGGCTTGTGTTTCTCTGTCTGGGGATGGAGTTTTATTCCATCAACTGCTCCCAATTAAACTATACAAACTGTTTGCTGGTCAAGGTGATATGTATGCACATGTATATACACATGCCTTGTATCTGTTCGATGCTTTTGTTCCCCAAATAGTTCAGTTAACAATGGTGAAAGTATGGTGACAGAAAATTCTACATTTAGTTTGCCTAATATTTAACTGTCTTAAACTTTCTCCGGTGTTTCAATACATCCTCGAGACTCCTCATTATTCAACCTGCTCCTTACAATATCACCCTTGAATAGAAATGTTTGTTCACCTCTTATGCTTTCTGATCTATTCATCCAAACCTGCTTTGCATTCTTGGTCCACACCAATATCAAAAACTCAAAAACTAGAATATTGTGTGAAAAGAGTAATATTTCTTGCCTGTCACCTCAGAAAGTGAAACTTATATAATATAGGATCATCAAACATGATAATCCCATCAAAAAATAATCTAAGTATTTGTTGTATTTTTGATGATTGTGGCTTACAGAAAATGAAAACCCAAAATGCAGTTCCTCAGAAAATTAGAATACTGTGAAAAAGGCCATTAATGGAAAGGTAAGGTGCCATACCCTAATCATCTAATTTACTCAAAACACCTGCAAAGGTTTCCTGAGCCTTTAAACAGTCTCTCATTCTGGGTCAGTAGGCTACACAGTCATGGGGGCAACTGGTGACTTAACAGCTGAACTTCTGAACTGCTCCCCACTGGTCATTTAAATCATTTTATAAAACTCAGCCTGTTGTCCACCTGTTATCAGATTTCAAGGTTTTGCAGCATGGTCAAACTCACACTAGTGGCTTTCTGTGAAAGTTCAACAAATTTTACAGAGTAAAGTGCTGTAAGAATTACCTGAGCTCCAAAAAAAAAAAAAAAAAATAGAAACACCTCCACTCGAAAAACCAGAAGAGCCTCGACTGATTATCCACAAACTATCACAACTTTATCTTTTTTGGGGTTTGATCACAATTTTAGTAAGGAGACTTCAGTCATCACTAACCCTCCCTCACCATCCCGTTATTTTGCCATGATTGACAACTCTGGTTTTATCCTTCTTCTCCACTTCCCTGCTTTCTACCAGGAGCTTAGATTTCTGGGGAATAAAAGCAGAGGCCAGCAGTCCAAAAGTATAGAGACCAGCAAAAGCAACAAGCTAAATATTTATAAGAGAAATATAGTGAAGCATTGAAAATATTAACTCAAATAACAGACACAGTTTCAACTAATATAGTAAGTAGTCTAATATAGTATAGTATTACTAATTAACCTAAAGTTTTATCTCTTGTGAGTTGTACTTGAAATCAATGTTTTTAAAGATGAAAGTATGCAAAAAATGGGAGCATCGCCTCAACATCTATCAATCAGCACCTTATTTTTTTCCCTGCTGGGGATGGCTTCTGTTACATCTCTAAACTCCCATTTAAGACAATAAATGCTCCATTATGGCTGACTTATACAAGTTAACTGTATGCATCGTCCAGCCCTCGTCCCATATTGGTCAAGCTCTGGATGAGAGGTGAAGCCCAGAAAAGTTCTGGACGAAGTAGTGTAAAGGGCTTAGGCAAATTGCTGCTCTTTAAAAAAGAAAAAAAGTTGTAAAATGAAATTATAATTTGTTTTGTAAAGCTGAGAGGCGTACCATCATTTTCATCATTTGCAGTAAGTCTAAATAATCTCTGTGTCTTTCACGTCAGGAAATTAAGACTGGTATTTGTTTAGAAGCAGTATTAAAACCTTACCATTTATCATCATCTTAAAAGGAAGTGGATTTTGTATGCTTAGCATTGCTTAGCAACCTGTTTGCCATGTGTTAGCAACAAGCAAACCTATTGGTTGCTGTGAACATAAATACCAGCTGTAGATCGTATTTCTGGGAGGGATGGGTTATGAAGCTGAGGAAAGCGTATGTGCTGAAGATTAAATAAACGTCAAGCTATTTGAAGCATCTCTCTCTCATGTTGTCATTCACCTCCTCCAAAAAGAAGAATACTACAAAGTTCAGGGTGTGATGTAGCGATGGCAGCCAGCAAACTGAGGACAAAAAACACCAAGATCACCTCAGAGCAATGCATTACGCATATAATTTCTTGCCGACAAAACACAATGGACAGGTGGAAGGGAAGTAACATATCTAGACTCTTAATTCTTAAGTGTGTGTAATGATTCAAATTAGAAACTGGTAACCCAACAATATGCCTCTGATTTGTGTTGTTCATGACTCATTTTCTTTGCAATGCTTTACATAATAAGAGGTCTCAAACTTTAGTCCTTGGAGGCTAAAATCATGCAACAACTAGATGTCCAGCTGCTTCAACAAACCTTAATCAAATTATCAGGACTATATTAGACCAGACTATATGTAAAGGAGACACAGCTACATGTTGCAGGCTGCAAGGACTGGAAATTGACACCCCTGCTCTAAATCGACCCTCAACATCTCCATAGAGCCCAAGATTCAGGCTTGATTTTTGACAGCTCACATGTGACACTCCTTTCCGGCTTGATTGGGGAACTTTAAAAAATTACAGCTGAACGAGAGGCTCAAAACATAAAATACAGTCTTAATTAGTTTGAAATATATTCTAAACCATTTTACCAATAGTACTGTATGTGAATTGATGAAATTTAAGTTTTAATAAGTTTGAAAAATTCACTGTCTTCAATGTCATCAGGAAGAGACATTTAGCGAGAACTGAGAATTATAAAGGGCTAAAGAAATAAACATATGTATCTATAGTTGCTGAAAAATTACTAAAGAATTACTTTTTTTAAAACTTTACAGTGCAAAGATGTATGATGATACTCTAATATAGTCAGATCCAACAGCAATCGTGCCTTCTTTTGAGATGTGATTAAAAGCTTTAGACCAGAAAGTGGACTTTTGAGTCATGAACAACATTGTTTTTTTTAATCAGAACTGAAAAACACGACACCCTGTCAATTAACAAGGGTGCACACAATGACAGACTGCAGAATGCTTTCAAATTACTCTGCAAGTCTACATATTGTTTTTTTGTTTTATCATTTCCAATTTTACTGCTATGGTTGACTGTCACTGCTGTAAAAGAGAATGAGTATTGGTTGTAAATTTGTCAGCTGGCCAGAAACACAGCAATGAATAAAATCTTGTGTTATTCTGTCTTTGCTATGAAGTCTCTGTAAGTAGGCAGCCTCATGCCATACAGGATTGTTGTGTCAAATTAAAATGAGACACCAAGTCAGCAATCTATTTACAAGTTTTCTTCTGCCCTCCAAGAGAGTTTTCCATATAGAGAACAAGCATCCGTTGATTAATTCCAGCTTCTATTTATCCTATCGCCGAGTTACTGCCAACAAATTATTCCTTAGTCTAAACAAAAAGTATTTCCTTTTTTCACCATATATTTTAACTTTCAGTGCTTCCTCTTCAACCCAGCCTCCTGATTTCTATCTGGCCTGCCTCAACTTTTTGCTTTTAATTCCAATCAACGCCTACTCTTTCCTGTTATCCTTCACACTTTTCCTTTCCCTATGCTTCAAACTTCTTTTTCAAACCACACACCCTCTATTCCTGCTTGCTTTGCTATACCTCTTTCCACTTCTTCTCCTAACCATTAGACTCTACGTTTGAAGCTCTTACGCAACTCTACATTGAACTCTCTAGGTGTTTTCTGCTTTAATCCCCATTGTCTCTGTCGCAGAATCAGTGTAATCCTTTTGTGTCTCCTTGCTGTTTGATTAGTCAGAAATACAGCCCATGTCTCTATTGCATGTATAAAAGTTTCAAATGATTCTTTGGTAAAGACAAAAAGTAAAACACTAGATGTAGAAAGCGAGGTGAAAAGGGCAGATCTTTTCTGTAGATCACTGGAAAGCTGAAAAACGGACCGATTGACTATTGTTCACAATTGTCACAACACTAAGTACATTTAATTTAATTGTACTTAAGTGACTACATCTTCAGAAAAACATGTGCAAGACATCTTTTATCTCTAGTGAAGTTGTATGATTATGTGTCTGTGAAACTGATGAGAAAATTATATAATTTTGTCTAGTAGTGATGTGATATAATTTTGATTGCAGGGTTAGAATAAATGCAGGAAGTTAATTACCCAACAGAGCTAAAAGCCAATATTAGATTTCATTTATAGGGTGAAGGGTCGCTGCTATTGAAATTAAATATATAAATTTATATAAATCCATATTATATTATACCCCTCCCGACCCCACTAGGGACAAGGGTGTTAGAAAATGGATGGATGGATGGATATATTATATTACATAAGAATGGATGAATATATCTGTGTCATTATGCTCAGATTGACTTAATATACATTCAAATACTTTACACAAGTATGTCTCAATATGTTGCTCACTATTAAGTTTATATGTAAAGCACATTTCAGCAACAAGGCAAATCAAACTGCTTTACATGATAAAAACACGAGAAACAATAATGTTTATGTATCCACATTTTTAACTCCTACAGAGTATATATGTGAGTGTTGGTACACTGGCGTTCATTTTTCATTTAATTTCTTGCTTGTTAAGGAATCTTCATGCTGCTTTCTTCAATCATTTTATGTTTCTTCTAAAAGCTTGCTGCTTAAACAGAGCAGAAGAGAGCTAGCTGGTAAATTCAGAATGCTTATGCTGAAAAAGTGTGCATATATTCTTGGAATGTTGTGTTTTGTTTTATTTTTTTGCTTCCCCATTCTTCATTTATTTGCATATATACCTATACAGTGTCTGTAGACATGTTTCCTCCTATGATGCCACCCACTGCTGATCATATTATGACAGCTTCTGGGAACCAACACCAAGACAGCACATGGCATTGTACCCCGCAATGCATTTCTTAAAGCAATGCTATCCTGGCAGAATGGAGCTGTGTTTCAGCTAAAACTTTCCAGTACAACATTTGAAAAGAGGAACATGGTGGAAAAAAGTGTGAATATTTACGCTTTCTGCACATTAGTTACACATGAACTGTGGTTAAAGTGAAAATCCAGATTGACACGCAAACAAGAAGAATATTGTAGGTATGAAAACGCCTCTCAGCTTTACAAAGAGCCCACTGAGGTGTTTGAGGCATCTCATATTGATGCAGCATGATTTTATCAGCCACTTAAAACTGGGTCGAGATTCAGTGTCAGCATCGAGACTTGGCTGTAGGAATATATTTTATACATACATGAATAAATATATGATTTTCCTTCTAAACCTGAATTGACCTAAGAATTACACATAAGTTTATAGAAGGTGTTGCCGGGAAAGTAGGCGTTGTGACCTGATAAGTGGTAGAAAACAAAATGAAACTATATAATTTAATTATGTGTCAGTAGATTTCTTTTTAATATAAAAACACTGGGTGCCACACAAGTACTCAGACTGAACTGACCTGAGTGAAGCCCCAAAAGCTCAAACTGCATTGAATGATTGAAGAATTGTCTGGTAATTATATGATAATGAATACTTTGCCATCATTTTAGAGGAGAGATGCTGTCAAGATATTTAACTTCTACAAGACATTTTTCTTTTGTCGCTTGCTTCTCGTTTTTAGTTCAGACTTCCCCATTTTCTGTATCATGTTATTCTTTTGTATCCTCTTCCTTACTAAATATCCCCAGGATTACTCATTATACAGGCCATTCTCTGTGATTTCAGCCTTCTCTACCGTTTTCTCTAGTCTCCTCTAGAACAGTTTGGTTCATCCCTCCCTCCTCCTTTCTCTCCATCCCTCCCACATGCCACCTCCATGCTGGAGGACTCATTATGCAGACCGACTCTCCCTCTGTCCCTCTTATCACTCTCTACTGGAGTACTCATTACTGTTTCCCTGTCCCCCATTTTTTTGTTTCTCACACTCATTTCTTTCCTTTATATCTTAATCTTTTTGCGGTAACACACACTCGTGCACGCAGAGAGGTACATATGCACAATATGTTTCTTTTTTATTAAAAACTAACAACAAAATGGAGCTTTTGGAGATTCAACATGTGCTGTAAGGTGACTTTGTGAAGGTACAATGTTTTTTAATGGCAGCAGGATAGAACAGAATAAAATAGTTCAGTGTTCATTTTCTGTTCCAGGGACACACTAATAGGAAGGAGCAGGAATTGGACAATTTACAACCTAATAGGATTACCCGGTGACTGGCAGATGTTCTTGTTTTCCTATGTCAGTGTATACACAAAAGTGAAGTAGTTAGCATGAGCAATGACAATTCTTTACTTTAAGTTTTTGAGAGAGGAGGTCCCACAAAAAATGAGTAATCTTTGTCTGAAGAATTTGTGATGAACAAAAAACTAAATCATATTAAGAGAATGACTGATTATTAATGCACATAGTGGTCATTTGTAGGATGGTAGAAGACCTTTGACTAAATCCACTGGGGAAGGCATGATTAGAATTTTTTTTTTTCCCAGTTCAAGTTCCAGTCTGATCCATCAATAAAAGACTTGTATGTCCAAATTAGTGCTGTAAAATGGCACAGCTCAAGCTTCAATGGTATTCTGTATGCTGAGGTGTCTGTTTTTTTGCACACTGAGATAATTTGTAAATAAACATCATGCTACAGCCTTCAATAAACTCATGTTTTACTTATGTTGATAAGAATTTTATGCTACAGAGTTTGGTGAAGAGGAGGTCACTTGGCACACACAGACAGGAAATGAATACCATTGTAAAGGATGAATAACCAAGCTTCATTAGATCAACAAGAATGCCTCTAATCTATAATACAGTCTTGAAAGCTGTACCTAAACATAGCCTTTGATTTTATTTTTATTCTCTGCCTAAATTGTGGCTGACAAACAGTCACCATCAACACGTGTCAGAAGTAGAGTTTAAAAACAGACTCAAATACTTATTGGGATCCAGCTTTGTTTATTGAACAGCTGCTTTGCAGTAAAAGATACAGTTTTTAATGCACCTTTGTTAGAAAAGATTAAAAAAAAAGAAAAGAAAAAAGAATCTTGAGAAAAATGTCAGTGTTGCTATCAAACAAAGCTAAATTACCTATAATGGGAAAACAGTAGATCTCTCCTGATTTAAGTTAAGTTAAGGCAATGCAGGTAATGGTAGTTCTAATTGTTAAAGGTAATTTAAGGGTAAAGGGCTAAGTAATGGCCCATGGTAAGAAGCGTTCCCATGGGACTGCAGAAACAAACATTTTAAGTGTGCATGTATCTGGTAATGCATAAGTGCATGAATGGAAGTGTGTGAGAGTAATGTATCCTTCCAGATCGTGTTGCGTGGACTTAGACAAAGATGGTCCCTCCATTCGGCTGTTGGGCAAGTAATCACAAGATGACTACTTAAATTAATTAGCTGACTGTACAGCACACATAATAAATACTGATGAGGAGAAACAGCAGGAGCAAGTGAGCCTCAGTGAGAGACAACAGATAAGATTAGAGTTATGAGAATTTAGAGGAAGTTGTTCCAGAGTTCACATTATCTTTTCTCTTTTACCTATCCTCTCTTACCTATCCTTTCATTGTCCATATGCCCTTTGTGCCGCCTTGGTGCTTCTTCCCATTCTAATTTGTTTTTTTCAACCTACAAGGGACTCTAACAAAACAGAGTTCACACAGCTGAAGTCAGTTGTTTACCTCCAAAATGAATAGATTTTAGAATAGGAGCAAAAGAGTCCGAACCAAATATCATATTGTAAAATTAAAACTGAACTGTAAAGCAAAGATGACCACAGTCCATCAGGACGTTTTGGTTATTTGGTCAACTAACAAATTGTTAGTTGACAATTTATTTCCTAAAGTTTCAGTGTAATTTTGGGAAATATGTATGATTGTTTTTATATAAAAATATAGTGGTATTTGTACCGTCTTGTATTTCAACACCTATTGGGACCTTTTTTTTTTTTTTTTTTTTTAAATATGGCACAAGTTCCTGCATTAAGATTTATTTATGTCTTAAAATAGTTTCAGCATGCAGCATGTTAGGCACAAAAGGATGTAAATATTGATGGAGAGAAATGTACAATAAAGATAAGGATGAAGAAATTAGAGAGGGAGAGAGAGGACAGAAAAAAATGGTGAAGTGGGGTTTTACTATGAATAACAGCCCATTCATCAGTTCTAATTTGCTCGGCTAATGTTCTCACTGAGCCTAATGGGGAGATTAACTGGCAAATTAGCACTGATAAATGAGCAAACATGAAGAACGGTGGTCAATCATGGGGGTAGCCATATATTTGTACTACATTGTGTTAATAGGAAACATCTGTTTTGAATGCAATTTTACTTCTAGTTCAGGATCTAACTGCCCCCTGGGAAAAAAAAAAAAAATTCGGGATGACAGCATTAAAAGCTCAAACCAGAGATTTGAAAGACGTCGAAACTGTCAGACATGAAATATTGTTAGTCATAACCTTAATCTATGTTTTATTAAACATCTTTAATTCACTCAAAATACACTGTTAACATATTTTTGAATATAGAAAAATCCATATTTTCAAAGTAGCAGTGGAAATCACTTTTATCTAAAGTGTAAAAACAGATTAACCAAAACGAGCCCCGAGAGAGAAAGAGTACTCTGAGTATTACCATAAACCTTTAGGGTGGCATTTATAGAGAGATTGCACTAAGAATTTTGAATAGAATGAATATTCTCAGCAGTTAACCCAGTTTTTCAGCCTGTCCATGGGTTATATTTTGATATTTTCTGCATTTCAGCATCAGATTATTGGATTTTTTTTAAATTAAGAACCAACTTCTGTTAGCTTTCTTTTCAAATAAATTTAAGTCTAGCAACACCTAAATAGCTATTGTTTTAGCAATTTAGGTGTTTTATGCAATCTATGTTCAAAAACTAATAAAGTCCATAATAAAAACCTGAACCTGCAAGAAAATATTTATTATTACAAATTGTAAATGTGAAAAATCAAAAGCCTTGGTGCTTGATGCATGTATGTGTGAAATTCTCTTTCAGGTTTTGTATTTTTAAATTTTTACTCACCTGTTATTCTGTTTATTCTGAACTTTGAAGAGTTTAATTTGTTTTTCAGAGACTTTGTTCTACTGATAAAGTATGTTAAGAACCTGATTGCAATCACAGATTTCCCATCTATCACAAATGTGAGTGAATACAGAAAAATGCGTTTGGTAATTGCATTTGAAACTTATTATAGTTACACCTTTGTTTGAAAATTATATATTTTGATAAATTATAAAATATTGTTGCAGTGACAGAAATAGCATTGTAGTTCTATGGTCAAAACACATATTTCCACAAATTCTATCAACTTTTACTAATATTTCAAATTGTAATTTTAATGTTTTATTTCACTGTTTTGCCACATTCTGGGGTTGTTAATAGGCAAATTTTTGTCTGAATTAAAAAGTGCAAGTTGAAGCATAGGTACTTCCTGCTTAACAACTGTTAATTACTTGATCCACATTTTACAGATCCCACTGAGGCCTATTAGGAGCTGCAGCTTTAATACCGTTCTGTATCTTGATGGCAAGATATGGCCTGTAGGAGCTGTGATCCTTTCAGACTACTTTGGATAAACAGCATAAACTGGCCTGTAGGGGAGATTAAGGGTTCTGGGTAATGTTGATTTCATGTGATAATGGTAGCATTATGAAAACACACCTTATGGTTTGAAGCATCATACAGTTCCCTGAGGAATAAATGTATTGTCGTCCTTAAAGGGAGTTTGAGAGTTTTTTTTAGTATCTTAATTAACAGAGTCAATAAAACAGTTCCTCTTTTAATGCTTTTAGGTAAAGCTCTTGCTCAGAGTTATTTCACACCGAGTTCAACAGTCACGTAAACTCAGCTTTCCAAGATCACAACATGACAAGCAGCCACTGGATTATAAGGGTCAGTGAAACAGTTCTCTGTGACAGATCATCGCTGTGAGCTTACAAAGGTCAAACAGCTCAAACAAAACACAAAATGACTGCTACTGGTGTTGAACTGGAAGAGCTTCTTGGAGGATTAGGTTAAAATTTGCTTTAGACTAGGTCCATCAAACTGTGTCTAATCTGTAGGTGTCAAACATGCTCTGAATTAAGAATGGACAAGGCATCTTCAGCTGTTAGGAAGTTTACAGCCAAACTCTTACACACCATTGAACAAGTTTGATGGGAAATCTTGAGCACAAATTGTTGGAACTTTAGGCAGCCATCCATATAATTATTCCTTGATCTGCTGACTGATATAATAGCTTCTTCTTTGAAAACCCATTTGGGGAACAGTTGTCACTAAAACTGAGACTATACATTTCAGCAAGTTGATTTTGTTGAAACTGTGATTGCGAAGAAAAAGAAAAAAACAAAACAAAACAGGCCATTACTGTTACAGAAGGTAAGCCATGTGGAGGGAAAAAAAAAAAATTGTCGTTTTGATGGTAGCTCGCTGGTTCAGTGGGTAAATGTGACAGCCATTCAGCAGCTGATTTGCAATTGAAAAGGGGAGAAGGGAAGAGTCACACTTGACTGAGATCAAATAAGGTTATAAAAAATAGCAAAAACTTGTCACTATATTCAAAGTGTATGTTTTGGACTTTGAAGATTCAGTTATTTAAGGGCAGGGCACTTAAGAGTAAAACGTAAAGTATGTATGCATAACAGTAACTACCATCGGTACCAGAAATAGGAAAATAAGTTGATAAGATGGCAATTATCAATGCAGTTAGTGTTATTTTTGTTTTTCAACTCTAATCTGTTAACTACTTTGTTTAGTCGTAAAGTACCAAAGACTTAAATAAATCAAAACTAGTTAATCAGAAGTAATTATAAAGGAAATTCCTAAAGGTATCTGCTGAGACTCCAAACTCCACTGAGAAATGAAGTGAACACCATCATCTGCACCTTTTTTGAACTCCATCTTTTTTTTTTCCTGTTAGTAAATCTGCAGACTTTCATTGGCTTCTTTAGCTTTGAAAGTGAGAGAGTAAGCTGTGCTTAAATTATGTGCCAGGTCTGCTTTTCCAAATGCAACCATAAAGTTCTTTGATTCACTTTAAACATTTGAACTGGAAATTTTGACTTTGTAGAAACTTTAAAGAACCCCACAGAGAATTTAGGCTTTTAGATTTTGATCAGACGTTTAAAATGAAAATGTTCCAGCCTATTTCACCTATATACAATCACAATTCAGTTTTGAAATGAAATATTTAAAAAAAAAAAAAAAGAAAGATGCACACAAACAAACAAAAACAAAATCATTGTGTGACGTTTAAAACATTTCTTGTAAAACTTATTTTTATTTTAACTTTTAGTTTTTATCTCTATAATTAAGTATTGCGGTTCTGATCATCATTTGTTTGGACAGTGTCAACGGAGAAAGCTAAAAACAAGAACTCATGTTCCATTAAATATATTGAATGCAATTGTGTTTATCAGTAGATTATCTAGATCTACATAAATCAGACAAAGGTAGTGATTTTCACATATTCAAAGTCTAATAAAAAAAACCATTGTATTCATGCAACAATTAGAGCTCATTTTATTTGTTTGTTTCACCATCAACATTATGTTACAACATAAGATATTTTTAAGATATTTTAAAATTTTACACCACTGCTATCACTGATGACAATGAAAGAATATGAATACTGCCCTGTTTACCTAAATCTCCACTGGAGAGTTTTTCAGCTGCTGGATTTGTGGTCAGTAAACTTACATTAGATGTAAACAGAAAAAAGGCAATTGTCCTAAATCATTTGCCGGTGAGAAGCACTTGTTAAAAACTGTTTTAATTTTACAGCAGCTTCTCGTTTTTCTTTTTTTTAAACCATTTGGTGTTGTGTCGACACTTTGTGCTATGGTATTTATTTTCAAGTTGATCTTTTATAAGTGTGGAGCAGAGAGTGCTTAGTGGGCAGGCTGGAGGGGTACAATAAGCAAATCATTTATTGCCCAGTGGAAGGGAATACAGAAATTGGTGCTCAGGTGCCTTTAGCTGCCAGGCCTAAACAGGAGCCATTATGACCGCTGATCAGCACAGTGTCTAAGAGTGTTCCAGTTGGAGTCATTGTCAATCATGCATTTCTTTAAATAAAGTCATAAATGAATAAAGAAGCAAAAGCCCAAACAGGACAACAAACAAGACCAAAGATGACAACTCAGTCTCAAGGTGATGAGTTATTTGCAGTACTCATTATTTGCTACATTATGCATTGCCTTGTTTGGCCATTTGTGTCATCGTCTGTTTTCTTCTTCGTGCCTTTTACTGAATGCATGTAAGCTATACTGTACTGCACTGCCCCTACAACTACAAATGGTATTGCTCTGCTTGGATATGCATCTACAAGGCAGAAGATGGTCATTAGATTTACAAAAGGCTCCATCTTCTTATTTAATCTTCAGCATTGGTCTCAGTCCTTACACTTCAATAAGAGAGATGTTTGCCTTTAAAAAAGGCATGTAAACATGTCTTCCAGGTTCTTGGTTTGTTGTTTTTTTTGTTTGTTTTTTACCGTTTCAGCTGGTTATAACTGGTAAATGAAGTGATGGCTAGAGGTAATACTGGTAATATTCACATGGTTCTGTGATTATAAACCTGAAGTATAAACCTGGTGAGTTGACTTCAACCCTCTCATGTCCGTGTCAGGGCCTTTAAGCTGAGCATAATCCATAAGAACATGTGTAAATTGAACAGAGGATTTTAATGGAGCTTGTGAGCACATTACAGAAACAAGCCATTGCCAAGGTATGAACTTATGCAAGCTCCCCTTCATACCAAAATAAACTGAGTTTGAGACAGCTAAAACTGCAAAAGTATGAAGAACTGAAAGTATGAAAATCACAGTCACTTGTCTTATTTTTCAAGTTTATACACACATTTCTCCGATGTCAAATATTTGATGTTTTTTTAGAAGAAAAAAGTGCAAAGACAAACAAAAAATGCAAGTTTACCAACTACTCAAAATAATGTTTACATTTTCTCATTGAAGAATGAGAAAGCAGCATCTAGTAAAGTTGTAACTTCTACGATAAGTATATCTGTGGCCTATTGCAAGAGTGTTCTAGTATACTAAGACACACAATATATTTTTATGAGTCAGGGAAATAAAAAAGCTTTAGTAAAAAATAAAATAAACAGCGACTTTTAGATAGGGATTCCTTTCCATTAGCAAATATCAGTTGTTTCGCTACCCCATTTAAATGAAAATCAATCTCCTCCCAGGCTCATGTTTTTAAACTCCTCAGTTAAATGCTCAAACCGAGAAATTCAACATTAAGTTTGAAAGAGGAGCATCACCAAGCAACTGCTACATGTTCAGCTCAGAGGAATGCTGGTGCTGTCTGTAGGAGCCCAGTTTCTAAATGGGGCTCTTCTATCCAGCAACAGTGAGTGGTGCGAACAATGAGCAGAGCAAAAAAAAACGGTCAGCAATTTGCATATCAACACCCCCTAAATTGGTAATAGCAGACCCAGACGCGAAGAGCGATAGACCAACACAAAAGAAAGATGAAAAGGGCCCGAGGAGTGCCGGAAGTTGACAAAGAGAAAAGATGAGGAATTTTGTATCTGGAAACAGTTAAATGAGCATGTGACATGAGACTTGAAACTGTGGTGCATTTGCAAAGAGGATCACTGTCAGTATCAGTAGCTGAGGTTCAAAGCAAACAAAAAACTTAAAATTCATTTTCAAACACACTCTGCAAGTTGGTAATTGCAATTTCAGAGATAATGTCAATTATTTGGCAGAACAGACTGCCAAAATAGTACCTCTGTCTTTTCCGACTCCGTTCTCTCTTCTTTGTCCTCATTTCATTTTCTCCTCCTCTGTGTTTACCCCTGTCTATTTTCCTCACCCTCACACAAACGCGACGCCCCAAAATGCACAAACACTGACGCTATCTCGAGGCTGATGGCTGTCACCTTTGTGTACTCAGCCTCTTTCAGGAGCCAGCAATGCAAACACCCTCATGAATATTCAAGGCCGATTTGAGATTGAAAGAACGAGACAGAGGTAGCAAAAGACGGGAGGGGAAAAAGGAAGGGGTGACAGGGAAACTGAAGGGATACAGTGGAGAGAAAGTAAAGGAGGACTGCTGCAGGCGGAACAGATAGAACAGGGTGGATTACGAGAATAAACAGAAACCCAGTGACAGTTTGGGTTAAACAGAAAAAGAGAGCAGTGTTTGTTTATGCTGCATGTTCCTGATCAATTTACCATGGTCTAGTGTGGTTTTCTCAATTTGAAAGAGAGCAGCGAAGAATGAGAAAGTAGCAACAACCAATAAGATCATAGCAGCAACATTAGGGATGAAATATTTTGTGCTCAACAGTTAAAATTAAAAATCATGATATGCATTCATTTTGCATTGAATCACTTTGACAATATTAGCAGTTTCAAATAGAGGTATAAATTAACCACATTGGACTCAACATTCTGTTTTTCTTCACATTTCAGCTATTTTACTTATTATTTCTCATATTTGGACATTCAAATACATAATTAGGAGAATGAATGCTTAATATATTACAAGTTGCCTGCTTGTTGATAGAAAATGTAATTTAATTTACCAGGCAAGATATTTAAACTCTTAATTTAATCTGCTATTGCTCAATATCATGTACGTCATGTTCAGCAAAGTACAATCAAACAAATTCCAAGGCTGCAACTGTACAAGTGAATACCAGATCTTTCAAACAAATCCACATGCATTTCTTCTAGATATGCCTCAGCATCTATGGCTTTATGTCCATATGTGATTCTTCTGAATATTATAATTAGGCCAATATCATTGTCCCATGTATTAGTATAGTTGCTTAAAAGACAATTGTCAAAAAAGGCAAAAACAATGGTGTGACCAAAATGCACTTGTCATGCCTTCTGAATACAGATAAAATTTTAGAATGATGTAAATACATTTTTGACTGTGTGTAATGTCAATGAGATCACCATCCAGACAAAAAACACGGATAAATAGAAAATATGTATGTCTAAGAATTGTTTAACTTCGTAATGTTTGAAATGTGAAAGAGACCAAAGCTGAAAAATATGTATAACCCTATTTTGAAAAGTTCAAAACTTTTAAATTATGCTTTCTGCAACATCTTTTGCAAGTGGAAATGGTAACAGATTGCAGGTCAAAGTGATTAGTATCTGCTTCATTACCGGGGTCTAACTGTGCTGTCATTTAGTCGGCTAATTATAAAGGTCATGTGTGTCTAAATGTTGTGACAAGTTGAAAATGTATTTATTGTGGGGTTTTTCTTATTTCATACACCACTTAATTTACTCCAATGGTGAAATGTTTTTGGTCCAAGTTAAATGAAATCCTTTTATCTTTAGTGTAATAAACTACTTGAATACCAGTATAAACCAACAAACCAGTAAATGCTACAAAATTGTGATTGACAGAGTTAACTTTAATTATTGCATGACAAAAAAGTAGCCTCAGAAAAGCATGTATATACATAAACCTAGTCCGTAGCTCTGCTGTCAGTCTAATTTCAAATGCTCATTCAGTTGGAAGGATGTAGATTAAATTGCTTTAAGATTTCTTACATTTCTAAATGTTGGCTGTTGATGAACATGTGACAGTTGGTTGAAATTGGATGGATTGCTTTCATAAACAATTTTTTTGCATTTAACACTTTGTTGTACATAAAATGTTCAAGCATATTACTCATTTTTGGATAAATATTTGTGTTCTTCTATCATATAAGGCTGAATCTAGCTACTATAAGTCTGAATCTTTAAAAATCAATGTATCCACATGCAAATAAATTGGCCTTCACTGCAAAATGTGTCCACAAAATCAACCGTACTTAAATAGAATACATTTATCACTCTGTTCTCTTTTCTTTGACCTCTTCTTTTCTTCCACCTATCACATTCCTGAAAGGTAATTTTTGATATCCATTGAAACAGGATTGCTACTGTGTCCAGTGTCTGTTTCAAGCTCTTTAGAAGCAGCACTCTAAATAATCACCTTATCCATTAAATTAGTCTCATGACAGTATATCCTGGGGCCTATATTGGTCTTTGAATCCCTCTGTGTTCTTGCTACGCATATGTTCTCATACAAGTAACACTTGTTGCTTTATCATTTGTCCATGACGTAGAAAAAATGATGGCTGCTACATTCAGACTGTTTTTCAGCAATGCTTTAATTCTTTTTTTATACATAGTAAAAACTATGGCATAACTGATATTTTTAGAATTTGTTACAGTTTTAAATTTTTTAAATTGGATGTCTTTTTAAACTCCTTTCTCACTTTTGGTGAGACATTTGGTAATGTCTTTACTATTTGGCATCAGTCAAGTCTTTACTTTGTATTTTATTGTCCCATTTTGTCTAACGAACAGAAACTGCCTAATTATGCTCATCTTGATATAAGGTGTTGATTTCCTTGGGCCACGCTCTCCATCTTTGCACAGATACACATCACCTGCTATGCTTAAACCCATTAAGCATTCAAGTTTATCCAGCTTGGGGTTAGAAAACATGATTAAAATGATAGGTTCAAAATACTCAGTTGCCTTATAATTGTGCGCAGTCTATTGGCATGCAACAATCAGAGATTACATCTGAAGAGATTGTAGGAATAATTAAAATTGGGGTAATTGTCCATTGCATTATTAAAAACTGTACGGAAAGTGTGGAACTTCCTTTGAGGACGAAATGTGGTCATAATGATCCTGAATGATTGTGATTGAAGAACAGTTAAGTATTTTGGTGGAAGTCAGGACTATGTTTAATAGTTAAAATAAGAGCATAAACAAGTCAAGAGATTGGGACTGCACAGATGTGTAATCATAAGAAAACCACTAATCAGTGACACTAACCAGAGAAGAACTTTTTTTTTTTTCCAAGGGAGCATAAAAACTGACTTTGGAGCAATGCTAGCAGGTCATGAGGTCTGTTAAGTCCATATTTACCCTTTCTCAAAATGATGAGTGATGGGTACATTGGGGTAAGAAGAGGGGTGGTGAAATGTCTAACCATGATGTTTTGATCCAGGGTTGCTGCAGTCAGTCAGATCTTGGTACAGCCACATTATGTGGTCAAAGACTGAGCACAGGACACAGCCTGAATATACTGAATGAACAGATTATTCCAGTAATGTCTTTTTTTTTTCTTCCTTGATGAAGATAACAATACCAGGATTTATTGGACTGAAATTGGGTAAAAGTGGTTCAGAGAGCATTGGACATCATTTCTGCACAGTGATTAGCGACTATGCAGTACAAACCTCAACCCCACAAAGAATCTTTGGGATGTACTGGAGAAGGCTTTGGACAGTGGTTGGACTCAATCATCTTGATGGAATAAATCTTTTAACATTGCAGAAGCTTTTCAAATTAATGCAAGAGTGAATGTGTACAAAGTTACTGTGGTTCCCCCAAAAATACAAGAGTGTGGGTTTTTTGGGCAGGCAGTGTAAATGCCTCTCTTATAAGTAGCACAGAAATGACACCCTATGCAATAGATAAAATGGGAGCCACTCATCTGTCTATTTCTTTAAGCAGTAGGGGCAAAACAGTGTGCCATGTTTTGTTCTGTTTCCCTTACCTATAAATCTTTTACATTCATATATTGAGTTGTTAAAATATTGTTCCTCATTCTTGCTTTTTCTACCTTCCCGTTTAACCTCTGTGTCTTCTTGGCTCAATCCTCTCTTCGTGTCCCTCCATCTCCTCAGCAGTTTATCATAATCACATCACCTCAGTGTAATGGAGCACATTTAAGGCTTATTATATCTCACACACATAAATATACGCATGCACAAAACTATCGCACACAAATGAGATCCACTTAAGCCTTATTACATGTCTAACTGTGCTTCAGACACAGAAGATTATCCATCAGGTTGCATGCACAGGCAGGGGGCAAAAATTGCAGGTAAGAAACGCACACGTGTACAGACAAAGCTTAACTCACAATGAAAAATGATAAATATTTAGAACGTGTGAAAATTTGCCTTTGCACTTTTATTTAAATGCACAAAAATGGAAGTAGGTATAGAAGACAATTGATCAGTTTAGAAATATATTTTCCACATTTCATACCAAAATAAATGTATTTTGGTATGAAATGTACAGACTGACCCCAGAACAAAACCCAGAGACCTTGTGAAGATGCTAGCTGAAGCCGGTAAGATGAGAAGTGATGTTATTCACAGTGAGAAAATGTCCTGTATCTCCCTTCAACAAGGAAGAAACCTTTATTTCTAAAGAAATATAAAAAGCCAGATTGCAGTTTGAAAATGCACACAGGCACAAATATCTTCATTTCTGGGGACATGTCATGGGGTCTGATGAAAGAAAAGCTAAAGTAAACAAAAATGTTCTAGCTACATTTTCTGGCATTTAGCAAATAGAAACTGGTAGTTCAAAATGACCAAAAACAGGAGAGGAGATCTGATTTCTGGTTTCAGACATATAAATATAGAAATCATGTAAGAAGTGTACAATAGAGATGACGCATTTGTAAGGCAATGAAAGAAGTGACCTCTTAATTTCTATATGCATGTGTCCATTTAAGTAAGTGCAGAGTATATGTGCACTTGCAAATGTTTCATGTTTGCATGCAGGACTTTTTATATATAGCAAACATGCATGTGCAATGTTGATGTGTGTGTGTGCATGGAAAGAACATGTGTACAAAGATAAAGTAGGCTGAATGCTAGAGAATTTATTTTCCCTCTTTGTCTGTGGGTGTATTTGTGTATGTCAGCAAGTAGTAAAACATTGTGCACCAAAGTGTAGTCACACTCTCTTTTCCTTCACTGTCCTCAAATGACCTGAAGTGTTGTTGAACCAAAAGAAATGCAGATTAATCCCCATTTGTCAACAATTTGATTTTATCATTCATTCAAAATTAATGTACTTTTAAATGGCTTAATCACATTAATGAAGATGCTTCTTTTATCTTGGGAAATGCCCCGAGCCTCATTGTTTGAAACCGCTCATTGTTTTAATTGTTCTCAAATTTTCAATCAAAACAATAATAATAGACAACAATGCATGACCAAATTCTTACTTAATTAGAAAAATGTCACTGTCACTCAGTGATTTTCATTATGGTAACCTGCTTTCTCTGCTCCCTTAATCACATTTTCACCTGGCAAAGATGATATGCTACAACAACGGAGACAAAGCTGTTGAATGAAAGGTTGTTGGCTCCATATAGTTAGCTTTAGGTCACTAAAAAAATTTACCAAATATACCATAGAGGTGGTGCACGTGTAAGCTATTTAACTTCCTTGGTTCTTTTAAGTGAACATGGAGGGAGGCAGAAACATTGACACAAAGTTCATTTCACTTTGTGACATTTACACAGTGTGTCTCAAAAGTATTCAAATAAATTAACTTTTCAGCATCTTGTTATCTCACAAACAAACTTCAGTGTATTTTATTGATCCCCACAACATAGTGCATTACGGTAAAAAGAATAAAAAGGGGCATACTCTATTTTTATTAAATAAAATCCAGTTCAACTAATGCCTTCAAGAGAGTTGTGCACTCCACAAATCTATTCTTTACAGATAAGTGGCAAAAGGAAAGCATTTTGTATAGGAAAGCCATAAGAAGTCATGTTTGTAGATTGCCACTTGTCATGTAGGGGTCACAGTAAACACAAAATAAATGACTCTGATAATTATTATAGCTGGAACAAATAGTTTAATTTGGTGTCAAAGCCTGTATAATCATCAATAAATGACCCTAACTCTGACCATGGTAGTCTTCTTTTAAACTGTATAACACAGTAACAATAGCCCACTCAACTCCAGTGAGCGGGGAGGACTATATATTCAGGTGCAACAACATCAAGAGGTGTAAAAAAAGTAAAACACTTGATCAATACTCTGATTCACAACTTTGTTTACTGCCAGTCTCAGGCCTCTTACCCATATTAGCACATTCAGTTAATGCTTAGTGAACACTTTACTGGGCTCAGCCTGTTTTTGATTTCTCTGAGTGTGTGTAATCAGTACCCTATTGATTCATGTTAGGTTTGTCACAGCTGTTGAGGTGTGACTTCACTTAAGTAAATGAAAATCCACTTCCAGCCTCCCACTTTCAAATGAAGTTCCTGCACTTCTGTGGTGTTTGGAATTGTTAAATTATGAAGAAAATAGGTTAAGAAAACATGTGGCCATATGTCAGAATTTTTCTTAAGATTTCCCAAGTTTAAGTATGGCCAAAATGAGCAAGAAACCCTTTAGACCGAAGTAAAAAATGTGTTGATCTACAGAACAGTGAAAATCCACCCAAAATTCCCTAAAATAACATGGCATCCGTATATATTATTAACACAAACATACCTTCTCTTTCATAATGTAAGGCTCACAACATAAGGAAAATATACTCTTATTCACAGTGGTTTTCTAAATGTAAAAATAAACTCTGATTAGTACCATCAACCAATATGACAGCATCTTTTTCAACTAGCAGTAAAATAGGTGAAATGTATTAAATTCTAATATAAGATATTTTAGTTTTAATTGCTAGCAATGAGAGGAAGACATTTCACTTTCCTGGTCGACATCTGTATTTACCAAAACATAATCAGTGGAAAAAAAACCTTGATGTTTTGATCTACTGTTCATACCATTTCAGCTTCCACTGAGCCACACAGACGACATGGGAGAGGAATATGTACCATTTCATGAAAAAACTTACAATATTGTCTAACTGAATTGTTCCAGGCTAAGCACCTTGCTGGATCGACAAGCAAAACCAGCAAATTTTGTGATTTGCCACTTTTTTCACAATGTTCTATGCATGAAACGAAAAGAATATTTATGTCCTTGCAGGGTCTTTTTTTTCTTCACTTTTTTGTCACATTTAGACTGTGTGTTGGAGATAATCATATTTCAATAAGAGAAATTTGCCAAAATTTAAATGAAATGGAAAATGTAAATTTGAAATGAGTTTTAAAGGAAAAACAGCTATTCAAACCAACCAAACCCTACTCACTGACTAGAAAAAGTTATACTGTAACTGTATAAGTTCAGTCAATTGACCATTTAAATGTTAGTTAACTTATGATTTTAAAGTCTTGAACAAATGTGTAGCTAAAATTAAATAACAATTTGAGCAACTGGGGTAAAATTAACTTGAGGAGGGACTATGGGTGTACACCGCCTCCACCCAAAATGTGCAATGGCTCCCCTTAGCAAACTGGCAGAGAAGGTAAAAGTATAAATGCATGCAAATTATAGAAATAGAATAACAGCTATTTGATGTTACTGCCTTAAATTTTGTTACTATAACTTACTGCATGAAAAGTATTGTTGTCTCTACTGTAAGATGGATCCAGGCACTCAGCTATTTGCTGGGTAGAATGATGCATTTGCACATCTGTCACTTGACAGCCTAAAATCCCTGAAGTCATTGAAATGAGGCAGAATAGATAGAATAAGATATGCATGCTTACTCTAGATCAGTGGTTGTAAACTTATTGTCTCAGAGAAGAAAAGAGCTGTCTAAAGGGATAAGGCGAACACAGATATTCGGCTTCTGTCAAAACCTCATGTACTCTGGCTTAATGGGTCTCACACGTGAGACCCATTAAGGGTACTGCCCTCTGGTTTCTGTAACCCAGATTCTCTAATTTTATACTCGTTCTTTTCTTTCTTCGTCTCTTCAGTTTTCATTCAGTCCCAGTTGCACTTTTTCTGTTCTGTATTTGATTTCTGTGTCTCTATTTCTGTTGGATCTGCCATAAATACTTGCAAAGTTACTATTTGCATTGCTGACTTCTGGAAAAAGTTGAGCAAACAAAGGTGACAGCCATCAACTTTGGGAGGTGGCAGCCTTGACAAATTAAACATGGCACATATGCAGGAGACGAGTAGGTTGATATAGCAGAGCCACAAACAAACAGAAACAAATAGCCAAAAATAGGCAAAAATTCTAACCAGTTTAAGCAAAAATATTCTACAAAAGATTTACGGTCTTACCTCAATGTGAAGTGTTCCAGGTTTGAATCTGTCTTCATGTATATGCCAAATGCCACTGTTTTGCCAAGACGAAGCGGACTTGGTGGTACAAGTACCTCCAGGTTCTCATCTAATTGCAATCTTTCTCCCTTAGCAGAAACTGGACCGATGCTCATCTCCACAGTACCAGCTTTCATCATGTCCTGAAGGCCTCCATCGTCCAAAGTACCCCACTGTCCTCCAAGACTAATCCCCAGGCCTCCAAGAGGTCCGACATTTGAACTCTGAGCTTTCCATGGCTCATTTACAATGGATGGACAGTCTTGACCAGCCCCTTCCACTGGTATGATTGAGTAGTACACATCCACTGATGGTAGAGACACTTCGGGAGGTCTTTTTCTCACTTGTGATGGTGTAAACCAAGCTGGTGGAATCTCCAGACGGACCACACAGATGCCAGATGGCCCCATGAGACGGCAGCCTGCTGAGGGCGCTGGTTCATTGGTGTCACGTACGGCCAAGGCGCGGACACATGGGAGAATGGCTCTAGGAAGCGGGTCAGGCTCATCCCAGCGCCGTCCAATCAGATAAAATAGTACCTATAGAGAAAATAAATGCATGTAACATTAAAGGAAGTAGATTAAGGTAGTAACGGTAAATACATCAATACCAGAATACAAAAACCAAACACCCAAAAATTTCAGTAGATGCTGTCTGTCTTCTGTCGTACTTTTCTTAATTATACCTGGAGTTAAATTTTTCACCATGTTGTATTTGTTTGTATTGTTGGTTTACCTTCAGAAGCGTAAAAAAAAAAAAAAAAACATCTGCTGCAGGACTAATAGTTCTTTACAGAATGGATATATGCTTTTATTAAATCAAGTATGTTTACATTGCTGGAACCAGAACTGAAGGAGCAAATTCTTCGATAAGTGTTTAGTTTCTATGGAAACTATTTTAAAATCAGTTGACTGCTGAATTAATAATCAAGGTAACACTTTAAGATACCCTGGAATGAAGTAGTGTGGTAAAAACAAACCACTGGTTCTACGCTTTGTTTTACACAGAGGGTCTGGACCCCCAGCTGTTGAGAAACAATTGTTTGCTGGAGGTGTGGACTCTATTGAAGTTTTAAATTTCACCCAATCACTAATTGATTGGGTGAATCAATTACTCAATCAGCTATATAATTGATTGGGTAATACGGTTAGCAGCTATGACGTATGCAATGAGCCAGTTCGACGTTGAGCCGAACAAGTGTTAATTAATTTTTTGGAAGCGTGGCCAACATAGACTGAACGGCTTCATTCACTTCCTCTGCTGCCATTGCCGACCTACAATTGTAAGCAGACTAAAATTGTAAAACAGTGCCGAAAATTGATGTCATTGTTCACGTTTCTTCTCTTTACTGACTAGCCAGTTTGAGATTCAACAGGAGGTAAGGGATTTAGTAAAAATCCTTACTTAAAAGTTTATATTGTTTTAAGCAAAGGAATCCTAGACAGTATATGCAATACCTAAAATTTTCAAATATTACTTATAGAGAGAACTCGTAAAATTATGTTCTCTATTAATGTACAACTTGTTCTGATTTAAAAAAAAATGTCTTCTTAAATATGAAATGTGAAAAATGCAAAAACCAAAGAAGTGATATAACAAATTGGGATGTACCTGAATCCATGGTCTTGTTGACCCCACTTTAGGTACCACCACTTGACCTTTGATCCTCCAGTTCATTGTCACCTGACTGACTGAGGTCAGCAAATGTGGCTGAGGACCTTGAAGAAGTTCCGTTGGGATCATTTGCTCAATGCTCAGATTTCCATAGCTGCAATTGACACTTGGCTGGGACTGTGGAGCAACGCCTGGCTCCAGCTGGTGAAGAAAGAATGGCTCAGTCCGCGATGACAGGCTGCCATTTCGCATGACCTCCTGATTAGCTTCCCGCAGAAAGAAGGCAGAGTCAGTGCCGCTTAGCTGGCATTGGACTGGGAGATAGGTCGGGAGAGAAGAGGAGAAACGAGGCTGCGAAAAGTCCAGCCCTGCGCCCGGTCCACCCCCTGCTGCTCCTAACGAGCTGTCAGACACTGAAGAGAAAAATTGACAAAGGACAAAAGTTAAAAAAAAAAAAAAAACAGAAGAGAAGAACAGCATAAAAAGGTCAAACAATAGTTTGACCATTATTATACTTAAAGGTGTTGGTGAAACCTGGCTTTGTGTGTTCTTTGTTCACCAGAGCAGAAAATAATTTATTCACATAAAATTGACATTGCATAAATCCATCCTTAATGACCATTGCAATGAATTTTTAGTTTACTCACACCCCGATATAAACACATGCACACATATATCAGCTTCTCTCACACTAGCATCTCCACTCACTGACACACACAAAGGCCATAATGTATGGAGCGTTTTTTAACACTTTTTCCATCACAGAGACATTTTGATACAAACATAAGCTCACAGTTGTGTCCATGAGGTATTGCTAAACATCACGGCATTAAAACATCATTATTTTTAACACAAATTCTACGAGCAAGGGCCCCACATATATAAAAACGGCATATTGCCTGTTTGTAGTTTGTTTTTTCCATTATACTGAAATCTGATTTTTGTACATTTCAATGTTTATTTTTTGTCCTTTTAACATTTTAATCTTGTTGAAAAAAAGAATTAAATGCAATTTTTAGGATATGCTTCCATTAAAATACATTCATTAGTACTGCAAAATTAATCATTAATACAAAAGGAACTGTTTTGATTTGAGTGCGAAAAAGAATTGTAGTTTTGTCTGTTTTTCTTTGTACTATTGACAGCTTAGCAAACACCAGACTGAGTCTGTTTAGCATGGCCATGCCAGCTTTGTTCAACAAAAGGAGAATGGGATACTTCTCCTGTAGTATAAAATTGAGGTGCCTTCAAGCTAGTACAGGCAACTCCGGCTGTGCCGCAGTTTCACATGTGATCTTCACAGATGTGCTTTATCAATTTTTGTGGCCTATTTAATCTGTATGTTCCCTTTGTCATTTAGTCCGGCTGCTACTTCTCTCTGCCCACTGTCTGCTACTTTTCAACCCCTTCACCACTCCAGGATTCATCTCCTATTTCAATGGCAATGCTAGAAGACATATTCAGGAGGCAGAGATTTGCATCAGACCCTTACACATTGAGCAGCATAAACATGTAGTTGTGAGGTTGGCGCCTAATTGCAAAACCCAAACTTATAGAATGATCTTCATATTATTAAGGTGATGCATTTTTAAACATGACATTAAGGCATGGAAGTGGTCTACATATTTACAGATAAAAAAAATTGACAAAACAAGTAAATCCTTGAGCTCTACAGAGTTACTCAATGCTACAAAAGAGAAAATGTAGGTGTGAAAAACTGAATATAAAATGTCTGCGAAAATTTGCACAAAGATGTTAATTTGGATAACTGGTGGTGGTTTTGGCATTTCTATTTTACACGAAGTGGCTGCACATGACTCACCAAAAATTACACTCCAGTCCACAGTCTTAATAAATGGGTTTGAAGCACTGCATGAATAAAACTTTTGATTGAACGTTAAGATGACTGATAGAATGATCTTCATATTATTAAGGTGATGCATTTTTAAACATGGCATTAAGGAATGGAAGTGGAAAAACAACAATGTCAATTGGTCTACATATTTATAGATAAAAAAAACTGACAAAAGTAAATTCTTGGACTGCACAGTGGCGCAGTTGGTAGAGCTGTTGCCTTGCAGCAAGAAGGTTCTGGGTTCGATTCCCGGCCCGGGGTCTGTCTGCACGGAGTTTGCATGTTCTCCCTGTGCATGCGTGGGTTCTCTCCGGGTACTCCGGCTTCCTCCCACAGTCCAAA
>CAEGAE010091785.1:0-14369 GCA_903067095.1 Girardinus metallicus | reverse complement strand
CAGGGTTGCACAGCAGTCATCAGTGAACAAGTCTGTTTGAAAATGAATCTTCATGTCCTGCTGGGCCCACTGCCACCGTTTCTGCTTGTGAGCTCTGGTTAGGGGCCCAATAGTAGTTGATGCACAACAAGCCTCTGGAGGATCCTCCACCTGGAGGTTCCAGAGGCTCCAGCAGCTTCAAATAACTGTTTGCTGCTTTGTAAGGGCATTTTAGCAGCTGCTCTCTTAATCCGATGAATTTGTCTAACAGAAACCTTCCTCATTATGCTTTGATCTGCACAAACCCATCTTTGTTCTGAATCAGCCACAAATCTCTTCACAGTACAATAGTGGTTCAGTTTTCGTTAAATATCTAATGTTTTCATATGGCACTACACTATCTGATGATTTTCATCAGCAGAGATCCTTTCTCTTTCCAATATTGCTTGAAACCTGTGGTCTGCTTAATAATGTGGAACATCCTTTTTAAGTAGATTTCCTTTAATTGAGCTCACCAGACAAACTAATCAACCCAGCTCTCTGAAATTAATTATAGTGATTCAAAGAGCCCTGACATCTATAAATTTAAAAGCACAACAAAAAAATAAATCTTTGACACTTAAATCCAATTTGCATAATAATTTGGAACACAGTGTTTATATATGCTGAAGTGGAAAACCTTAGAAAAAATGTAGCATTGTTTTAACACAAAATCTTCACATATTTCCAGGAAACCTGCAAGAAAAATAAAAGGTGAAAAGAGGCTTTATGTCCCTATGAGTGAGTTTATAGCTGGGTACAGATCTGTTCATCTCCAGAAAACCCTCGACCCTGTCAGCCTCCATCTTTTACTTCATGTTTTAAAGACTTCTTGGATCAGTGAACTAAAAGTGCCACACTCCCCCGATATTACTTCCTGCCAACCTTTTACTTCATTTGGAAGACATGATGCCTTAGGTAAATATGAAGTTGGAAAGCTGGATAGATTAGAATTTTTTCTGCCAATCAGTGATCTCTGAAGCAACATGTTGCTGCCAGCAGGAACAGCTCCTTCTTCTGTTTGCCTGATGTTAATATAAAATAATAAAACAGACAAACAAAAGTTAATCACTTGGACTGCAAACGTAGACCAAGCAAAACGAACATTTGCTTTTTTAGTTACACTTTGCAAGTGGTGAGACCTTCTTTTTGCCTTCAAATCTTCTGCTATTTTGGTCCATATCTCTTCATCACATTGTTGGAACAGATGTGTCAGCTGAACAGCCATGATCTGATGTTAATGTTCCATCACATCCCAAAGAAGCACTCAAGGACTGAGATCTGCTGACTGGCAGAGTCCACTAAAGTAAAGTCATTGTCATGTTGAAGAAAGTGTTTTGGTATGAGTCAGGCTCTGTGACATGGTACTTTGTCCATCTGGATGTGACTGTCTGAAGCTGCGTACCTTGTACTGTCTGAGTTTATTGCCTTTCCTCAGCTGACAGGAGCAACACTTAGCAAGACCTTCTGCTACTTCGGTGGTCAGAGTTGATGGAGGTGTGATGGTCCTGCTGGTGGATTTCTATTGCAGAGATTTTTTGTTTGGTTCACACACACAAAAAATACACTCACACACCATGATTATGACAGCCCATTTGGTTCAAGGTCTTAAATGTACTAGTAGCTATTTGAGCAACTGATGCCTTCCTGTCATCTCCATCTGATAGTAATGTGCTGTAGTAATAATTACTGACTCTTCTTACTGATGTCATTAAGGTACTTAATGTGTTATCTTATCTGCTCTAGTTTTCCAAGGGAAATCAACAGTTTCAAGTGTTATTTTTAAGCATTCATTGGGATCCTTATTCAGATTCTCCTCTTGTAAAAGTCAGAATTAAAGGAAAATTGGACTGTGCAAAACGTTGCTGGATCCTGTCTCGTCTGCCAGTGATACACTCAGTCTGTCTCACTGGCACTCTCTTGATACATGCTATAGGAAGTGAAGGATCACTGAACCTTCAAACTCCCACTTACAGTCCAATCTGACAGTCAGAATGCAACAAATCATCTCATATGGTGCGTTGTACCCAAAGACAGAGGAATAAATCATCATATGCCAAACTAAACTGTTTTTCCACATTTAGACAAAGGAAAAACTTTTCTGTGTGTGTCACGAATGTCAAGAGTCATCATCACATTTGTTACACACACTGAACTTAACCTAAATGTTGAGCTTATGCTGTTAGGTCGCAAGTTAGGGAGTTTTAATAAAGCATGAAACAGAAAGCTGAGAGCCATTGTCCTGCCTTAATTTACCACCACTTTGCTTCAATTTGATCCAGAGGACTGGACTATGCTTAAAATTTGAAATGGCTTCAAATGACAAATTAAATCTATCAAAACCTGAGTTTAAAACAGTACTAACTAAGCCTGGTTCACATAGTAACTATGTAGATTTTGCTAATGTTATGAAACAGGTCTTTCATAACTGCACACAAATCTGTTTATTCATGCTTCACTTCATCCTACCATCACTGTTTGAAAGGACATCAAGAGACTTGACCTCCGCTTGAGGCACAGAATGACCCCTGACCTTGATGAAGCAGTCTATGTTGTTCCAACTAAGTCTGGTGACCTCAGAGGAACTGATTCACCCGCCAGAGTGCAGCTGAGAGTACAGAGTACGGTAGAAAGGAAAAGGTTAAATTAATATCGAGGTTAAAGTACTTGAAATATATGCACCTATATATATATATATATATATATATACTGCAATGGGAACATTTTGTCGGCATCGCACGTGTCACATCATCAACAACTGGATATTACTGCTGGCAGTAAACGTGACAACAAGTGGTAGGAGGATGATGGAGTGGCATGTTTTAATGGCTTATCGTGGGAACAAACGTACTCACGTGTGATTTTAAATGTGCTTCTTGTTTAATGGAAAAACCTCAATGGCAAAATTCAGCTTTTTCAACACTAGTGGAATATTGATAAAGTTTTGTGCTCATTTGTGCTGAAAACGCAGTTACTGTGGGGTGCTGTGGTGTCACAGGGGTTAAGCACAACCCACATAGGTGTAAAGATTTGAGTTTCTCTGTGTTATTTAGATCTGTGTTCTGTGGAGTCCCTGTGATGTCCTGTCCCCTTGATTGTCTCCCAGGTGTGTCTCGTCTGCTGATTACCCCCTGTGTATTTCAGTCCCTCTGTTGTCTCTGTCTCTTGTCAGATCCTGGTCGTATGTTGAGTCGTATGTCGTCTCTTTATGGTCGTTTTGTTATAGTCGTCACAGTGGAACTGTATAGTTCTGTGTCTGCTCAGCTCGCTACTAAGTCTTTGTCAGTTGCTACCAGTGACTAGCCTAGCTTCTGTTCACTGTGCTGCCTGCTCTCTCTGGACTGTTTGAGCTATTTACCTTCATTAAATCATCGTCATCAGCATTACCTGGGTCCGAAGCGTCTTCCTCACCGCATCTACACTGCACTTCATTACAGTAGGAAGGGCTTAGTTCTCAACATGGTTGTTGTAGGTTTGATCCCGGCCTGGCAACCATTGCTGCATGTTTTCCCTCTTCTCTCATTATCCATTTTCCTGTCAATTCACTGTCAAATAAAGGCCACTAGAGCCAAAAAAAACCTCAACCCCCCCAAAAAAAACGCAGTTACTGTGACTGACGTGTCCTTGCAACCGGATTCACCAACACTTATCCTAATCAGCACGATGTCACTTCCAAACAGCTTGATATGAACACTGTCTCCTGCTGCACAGTGACACTGTGTGGGTACACATTGTAGAAAGGTACGTTTGTGTGGGCAAGTACACACGAGTATGTAGGGAGGCCTTAAGAGTTGCTTTGGTGAGTGAATCATTCTTGGAAGTGTTCACTGTTCCATGTTTTCTTTATCTATAGATACTGGTTCTCAGTGGTTCTACTGGAGTCATAAAGCCTCAGAAATGGTTTTATTACCCTTTTATAAAGTGACAGATTTCTCTTTCCCTCCTTTAATAACAAAGCCTTCATATGATAACTGCGCGTTTTGTTCAGTTAAGATATCTTTGTCTGATACTAATTTTTTTATGTTTTAAAACATTTATGTGTGACTAAAGAATTAAACAGATTTTCTTATTCAAACATAAACCTATGAACATATATTTACATTAGTAAACCTGTCATGCAATATTTCTGTCATTTATCAGACCTTTTTATAAGAGTATATTATTTATAGGATCAGTGTTTCTTGTACATTCTGACGCTTGCTGCCAAACTGCCATTGGAAGCACAGCTTTGATTCCTGCTCCTTTTAAATAGTGAAAGGGTATTTTTTTTCTACTGATTTTCTTTTTTTTAAAGAACGATGAAAAGCTCCCTTCCCAGCTTATCCCGTCACAAAAAAGGATGACTTATCTTTTCAGTGAGATTCTAATTTATAAAAAGCCAGAACCACACTGGCAGATGTGCTTTGCTTTCATCAAGCCGACTCTTATTTGCTCGGGTTTATCTTCCAGAAGAGATCCACATTGTGACCGAAATACATTTTACAACTGTAGAGACAAGCAGACCGAATCCAGCTAGGGAGTCACATTCAGCGCTCCTTTGTAGATGGTGTGCAAACTGCAAAGTTGTGCATTAGTCAGGGCTAGATAACGCTGAGCCACTCTTTATTATAAACCAAAAACAAACACCCTTCTTTGCCTAATGCTCACTGAAGGCACCGGGGATTTGGTAAGGCAGCTCTCTCTGAGCAGCTGACCTGTCAAGCTTTCAGTTGATCTTTTTATACTTTTGTTGTGATGAGTATTCAAGAAAACACTGTGTTCTTTGTGCTGTAGATTAGGTGACACCTAAACTGTAACTAATGCCTGAAAGCTTACTGTGCTGGAAACTCACTCTCCTCACCAAGCCATGGAGAATCAATGTCAGTGCAATCAGAAAAGCATGCATGCACAAGTATCCCAGGCATTGTTTGACTACAATATGTTGATGTAAATGACACCCCCTACACAAAGCACAACTGATAAATAAAAGAAACTTTTCAGCACATTGCTGACCATGTCCAAGATGTTTTAGATCGCATGTGTCAAAGTCAGATCTGGCCCGCAAATAATGTTTCTGAGGTGCTATTGAAACCAGAGCAGGGGTATCCAAACATTTTATCAAAATAAATTAACTAAAATTAAGCAAATAAAATAGTGAGATTTTTTTAAATCTTTTGTAGGAAAGAAACAAGAATCAATAATTGTAAATCAAAAGCTTAAACAGAATTTTGCAAGTTTGCTGCATTAAAATAAAAGCATCTAGTTTTCCTTTTTGGTTGGCTTTATTAAATTAATTTATTCTCAGTATAACAATAGGATTTGCGTCACTTTCTATAAAAACGCTTGCTAAATTTCGCCAAGTTTAATAAGTTAAATAATAAAGTACAGTAAAGTCAACGTTTCAGAGAAAATCTCTGGATAGACGTAGATCTATGTATTATAAAAGCCTGGATGTAAAAAGACAAATACTTTGTGTTGTTCTTTACAATTTCCACTGTAAGAAAAATATGCTGGCAATGAAAATACAAAGTCTCCATCTGCATCAACTGCCTGTTCTGGAAGAGACAAAGTTGTATAATTCATGAGTGACAGTTGCATGAAATCAGTCCAAGGGTCAGAAATGCACTTTGATCTCCTCTGCTCTAGAGAGACACATGAAGAGGACCTTCAAGATAACGGCTGTGTGCTTAAATATTATTTTATTAATTGCATCAAAGCAGTTTTTCACTGTATATTGCATCAATGTGAAATGCAACTTAGTCCACATTGTAAAAGCTGAGTAACGCTATCAATAAATGCTTGTCAGTCACCATGGCAACGCTCGCAACAACTCCTGACTCACCAGTGAGCAGGGGGATGAGGAGGAAGGGCGAAGATGTCTTTAGGGAAAAGTAATGCCCAAGTAAACATTTTGCACAAACAATTCAAAATTTACACATAAACATAAAGATGAAACCCTAAATAATCTATTCATACAGTTTATCAGCCAAAAAAAATCTGTTGATTTGGGGGTGAGTTTTATTTTAAGAAGTACTCATAGAATGCAGAGTAAGCTTTTAGCAGTTTGTTAATGGGTGGTTTTATCAATACATTCTGCAACAACTGGTCCTTTAAGGACACTCAGTGTTCAGACAGAGGTCATGGGAGCAGTTTAGTTATTCAAGAACTATAGTTCAACTATTTTGTTGCCATAAAGAGAGGCAGAGAACATGGAGTCGAATGCAGACGAAACGGCCGCGCATGCAACTCAGACGAACAGAGTAGATCAAAGGGACAGTAATGAATGTTTCGATCTGAGGTAAGAACACAACAAGGCATACATACAGTCTCACAACTAGTTCCATTTACTCCCATATGCTTCCACATATTTTTGTTTCTTTTTGTGTTATTAGGTGGAAAGAGATACAAACCAGGAAAAGAGACACTAGAGATGGAGGCAGAAGGAGACAACAACCTAAAGCTGCGCATTAATCAGACATATCAGGAAGACTGGCGGTCCGGCTTATAAGAGACCTGAACCGAACAGAGGAAAAACACTGGGCAGTCTGAACCAAAGGTAAATTCAATTGATATTTAGGTACCGTGTGCTCTGAACATAGCAGGTTTGCAGTGGCAATGGAAGCAAACGGTCACATAGCATCACTGAGTCATTCTCATGCCTCCCTCTAGACTTGACATGTCATGTAGAAAAACATGTGGATTTGATGGTAAAGCATGCAGTTTGCAGAAAACTGTATCTTCCCGGACTCCTCTCTTTATAAATGCAGATAGCTGTAAATAAGCTTTTCATGTTTAAATGACATACAGTCAAATGTCTTCATGCAGGAATAAGAGAAACTTCCTTGGATGAGTTGGAGACACTCCTAAATGAGACAAGTAAAGGTGCGACTTGGTAACTACTTATAGTCAAACATCGATTAATGATGTCCACACTTACATGAAAAACAAACACTGCTGTTGTTAATGGTGCAGAGGGACTTTAAACTTTACCCATGTGGTTTCTGTAAACACAACAGCAACTTAGTTTTACGGCTTACGAGAAATGAGACTGTAAAGACTAGACTTTGTCTTCACAGCCTGCCCTGATGCAGACTGAGTTTCTGCGCTCCCATAATGCCATTCATAATGGGCCAATGAAATGATCCCACATTGTGGCAGCTTGCTGTTAGGTCTAAATTTTGCTATTCAGTAGAATGAATGAATTGTGCCAAACCACCTCACTGCAAAGATGGCCCAAAGCAACAAAAAATTTGTTGTTCTCAGCAATCAGAACAGGATTTGGGCCACTTTATTTTTAAAAATGCTTGCTGTGAATGCTTGAGATGAAAAAAATTATTTATCTTTATAGATGTAGTTCTATTAACTATGGTAATAAAGAGATACCAAAAAGTTTGGCTATTAAAAGATGAATACTAAATGCATCTTTATTTTATTATAAGGAGATTGAAATATTTTACCCTAATTAAGAATAAGCCTGTCTGCATCAGCGGTCAAATTTACATCATTCTTGAATTGTACTCTAACCTATAAGACACAATGTAAACTCTTTTTGCATGGACCATATTTGTGCTTACAGTAAAATAGCTTAAAATACAATAATCCTTTGTGTTTCTGTTTCTCTATGGGGAAATGCGGGTGTGTGCGCACGCATGTGTGTGTAATAACTAACAGAAGTGCACAGATACTCAATAATGACTGAATTACAGCCTCATACTTCCATAAATGATGTATGCACTTGTTTTAAGGGTTATCTTTTCTAGTCCAGAAAGACAACACTTGTTTCTTCCTTCATTTCTGTTTACAGCTGTAGCACTAATAACGCTATGAAAATTTTGTGATATTTTCTGCTCTATTAGAAAGAACTTTGTGCCTTAGAAACTGTTGCCACGGTGAACATTTTTGGTGAATGGCCCTAACTTAGCAATTCTTCATCAAACAACAAACATTAAACATCATCATCATCATCATCATCATCATCATCATCATCATCATCATCAACAGTCCAGGTGTTACTAAAATTCTATTCAGGGGGTTGATTAAGTTTTGAGAAAACCTTGGTCATTAAAGGTATTATTGAATGTGGAATCAGAATGAAATATTCAAATATTGGTTTTATTAAGCCATTTAAAATGCTCTGATGCTTGATTTTTGTTTTATAAGCACAAATAATTTTGAATTTGGACAGATAGAACTAATGTGAAGGGTGTGTAATAATGTTTGTTGCCACTGTATGTTGGATCGTGTTCAGTCATTTTGTTCCAGTTAAGACACACTAAAAGACACACTAACATCCAGTGAGTGACATTACAGTGGAAGGTCCATTCATCATTAAAATCAAATTAAGGCTAAAAACACACTTAAAAGCATATTCACCCTCTTAATTTGTTGATGTGGCTCACTTCCCAGGGTGTGTGTGTGGGTGTGTGTTTTATGGAGCAGCATAAAGTGGTTTTTAAAAGGGTACACACTCCTGACAGGTTATTGTGACTAGTATAATGGCCAGCCTCTTATATGGAGGCTGTTTATCTTTGATGCAGACATCTGGCGTTTGATTCAGGAAACTTGCTGTCTTCCTCTTTCTCTCAGCTTGTTTCCGCTCTAACGGCTGATGAAGGGTACTAGTGTCACAAAGTCTCTGAGAACAAATTAAAAAGCACTTTTCCAATTTGAATGTGACAAATATCTTCTATTCTCAGACTACACAAACCAAACAAATCTGTTCCAAGAAATATATTAAGAAAATTTAAGCAGGTTGCTAAAGTGTGCTCAACCTTCATCTGATACTTGTTGAGGCAGGTTTTTAATTAATTCAGTCTTCTTAGGCAGACATCTGCCATCAGCTTGAGTAAATCTGGCTAACTGTAAGCAGACAGCATATGTCCTACTGGCATTTTCTTTGCAGCTGCATCTAAATGAACGTGAAGTGCAGGTTTTATAACAGGTATAAAGGTTGGAATGTAATTGTATCATGCAATGTGTGTCCAAATTCTGGGGTGGCTCCCTTCAAACGACCCAGCAGACTCAGGCCGGGTCCTTCATAGACCATTAAGACCTGAAGTAAGCAGCTGTGGATCTGGACAGTCAAACTTCACATTTTATTCCCACTGTTACCTCAGCATATGCCTTGTCACAATGATTAGTTAAAATCCTGCTCTCCTCTCCTTCCAGTTTAAGATGTTCTAAAAAATTCTGTATAAAAGCTGGTAAAAATCAAGATGAAAATCTTGCTGGGCTTTTTTTTTATTATTAATTTCATCCTTTTTTTAATTTTTTTTTTACAAAATTATATAAAAAGACATCTTTATGGAGATAAGAGCCTATTTGCATTTTTAAAAGTTTTTAACTTTTTTAATATGTCCATATTTTTTTAATGTGGAAACTTTAAATCGAAAACGATAAGCCACACTGCTGCTCATTATAAACATTTTCACAATAAGAAGAGATCAGCATGAAAGAGTCATTCAAAACTTATCCTTTACCCTCGTCATGTTGATATCTCATAATGCTTTTCTGACAAAAGCAGTGAAAGTGAACTGCGGTGTCCATCAGGGTTGTCCGTTATCTGCCCTTCTCCATGCGACCTGCTTGTGCAGATCTTGAGAAGGGACCCACAGATTTTAGGAGTAACTATACCGGTGAGTGGAGGGCAGGTAGCAAATGTCTTTTATACATGGATTATTTTAATGTTTTATGTACAGAACTTTTATCAGTAGACAGAATTTTTCAATTAACAGTCTGGTTCAGCAAAGCATCAGGTTCAAAAATAAAAGAAAAAACAAGAGCACAATTTCACAGAGCATGGAAAAATGATAAAAAGACAGGATTACAGTTTCAGGTGACACAGGAAGAACAAAAATTACTGGGGGTGAAATTTGATAAAATTGGAAAAGGAGAGACAAACTGGACAGAAATAACACAAAGAGTAAAACAACGACTGGGATTTTGGGGAGGCAGGTGGGAAGGAGCTTCAGGGCGGGGATCCCCTCTAAGTACCGGTGCTGCTTGGAAGAACGGGATGGCTCCGAACATTGTAAGGAGTCACCCCGGTCCTGCTCAACCTTTTAACAGATGGAGAGTTTGTTTTAATATCCTTTATCTTATCTTCTTTTAGTTTAATTTAAACGAATTGTATTTATTAAGAAAAAATGTAAAATGTAAAAATGTCCTTATAACTGTAAAATGCCATGTTTTTAAAATGTCCCAAGTAACAATAAACTACTTCGAAAGAAAAAAAAAAAAAAGATTTTCTGTCTCATTAATGAGCAGAAGAAAATACACAGGGCAATTTAAATGCACACAGTGAAACATACACAAAGCAGCCATGTCTCTGGGCCTTTAAGTGTTAAGAGAATATGAAAGCCTCAGAAATGAGTGCTTTGCCTCTTTTTCTCTTCTCTTGATGGTTCACAAGTTCTCTCATGCCTGTCTGCTCTTCTTCTGACCTTTTCAAAGTTATACATACAAAATGAGTTTTTTTCTTCCTTCAGGAATGAACCATTTGGGAGCAATTCCATATTTTAGAAGATACTTTCTAGCGCTCCAAGGATTTTCAAATGCCCATCGAGTCTCGCTATGGATGAGGTTTTTTTTTTTTTCATTACTTCTCAGCCTTGCCATTTTTTCCCTAAATCATTCCATACTTCAGCTCTCACTTTACATCTAATATTGGGCCTGGATTTCAATTTGTTGTCTGACCTTTTCCCAGCTACATTCTTCTGGAAAACGCGGGCCGCATTGTGCTCGTAGGACTTTAATTCCGGGCACCGAGCAGCCGCTAATAGAAAAAGTCCATCTCAATTCTTGAAACTAATACTCGCTATCAAAGTGTCAGAGTTTTTGATGCCTTGGAAATGTAAATTATTTACAGGTATTAGATAGCGGCCCGCTTGACATTCGGCCTTGAGCAATGCCTTCTTCCGTAACAGCAATCTGACTGTTTACTGCCGTTTTCTTTGTGCTTGTTAATATTTTCCCCCGCTGTTTGTGGAGACGTATCACCTGCCTTGGAAACATTGTCAACAGAGGGCAGAATTATTCAAGCGAGGGCGTTCTGGGTACGCCTGGGGGCGGGGTGGTAGAGGGGGCCTTGGTGGCAAGTCGCTGAGTGAAACGGCGTTCCATTCTTCCTGGTGAACAGCTCCACACATCACATCACACAAACTCCTCAGACTGATGTGTTACAAGTCCTTTACCTCACACCGGATCTCGTCAAAGCTAAATCTTTATCTACACTCTGAGTCCAGTAGGACTCGGCCATAAACCTGACCATCCCACTTCCCCACCAATGCATTTGTCCTGTTCCATTTGTTTTCTGCAAGCACCCACTTGATGAAGTCATCTACTGCAATTACCCCCTTATTTGAAGAAATGGTAGCAGCCATGCTGTCAACAGCATGGTAATTGTTTGCACCATTTCCACCCTAATCCACTGTGCCATCGCTGCTCCACCCTGTTGAAAAGGAGAGAGATAAAGAGAGACAAACGACCCGATACTCCGACCGCGGCGATATGGCTGTCTGTGTGAAAGGGCGTTTTGTGTTGGCCCAGATGCAATTACGCTTTCCTTTGTTCCTGTTCATGCGCCACCTTGTACCCGCATCAGCTGAACAGTGAAAGTGAGAGGTGAGGTGTGTGTGGGTGAGTGCGTGTGGGTACGGGTGCGTGTGTGTGTTCGACAGGGTATCAGCTGTTTTTAGGCTTGGAAATCTGAGCTCCAAAATGAATCACTAACACCACTGCATCCTTCAAAGTGGTGACATTGCATAACCTTTAGGACTCAGAAGTTCTACATTACCTGAAAATACACACAGAATTTAGTTACCTACCATTTATTGCATTGATGTAGTTAGAATTATATAGGGAAAATAAATCCACAACTATTTGCTGTCAAGCAAATGCTTAAATAGGTCTTCGGTATGCAAATTAGCACAATTAGGAATAATTTGTGTCATAAGTTTAACCTCAAGATGGCAGCAAATTGTTTCCAATGGAGCTGCTGTATGTAACTTTCACAAAATTTTTTTTTTTTACATAAACTATCACTATGACCTGACAGTAGAATATAAGACAGATTATCTTAAAAAATCAAACTCCTCTGCCTTAGCATGGTTGTTAGCATGAGTTAGCTTCTGAATTCAGAAGAAAAAACACACGTGTTCACAGTGGGGGCAACATTGAGACTAAAGAGAGGTACAGAGGAAGAAGTAGATGGTTTTTCATTTCTAAATGTAGATAAGGTGAATGGTGTTGTGAAAAGTATTCACCCCCTCAGAGGTTTCTTTTGATTTAGCTTTTTTGTGACATCAAGTGTTCTACAACATGGAATAATGCTGTAGAGCATTATTCCATGTTTTACAACATGGAATAATGTGAAAGCAGAGTAAAACTAAAGTTATCTATTCCTCTGTCAAAAACTCACGGCAAAAAAGTATTTATTGTCGTTATAGCAATTAAACATTGTTTTTTTTTTTTATGTATCCATTAGTATTTTGACAGTTTATTGTGAAAATGTTTTTGCCCCTTGGATGTTCAACAGAAATATGTGATTTTTTATTATTTAACTGAAACAAATGGATGAGCTCGTATTGTTCTTGTTTTTTTGTCTTTGCTTTGGTTATTTGTGCATCTCAAAGCTGATTCAAAGGGCCCACCGTAGGAACAGATAGAAAAACAGAATGAAAAGCTTCTTTTGCTTTTGAATTTCCACTTATAACAATCATCTTTGTAAGTAAGCTGCATTACTTTAATTTGATAGGCTAAAGCAAAGCAGGAACCATAAAGAAAAGAGGTTTGATTTTGGATATTCGATGTGCGGTAAATGCAGATTTATTTGACGGCAGATTTTGGTGAGTATGAAGATAAAACGCTGAGTGATTCTACTCCACTGTCTTTGTAAAATCTGAATATTTTCAAACCGAAACAAACATGGAAGCAGATACACATTTTAGTCTTTGAATTCTGTAATGAGTTTGCATGTATGATGAGAAATGAAACTTATTATTGTTTCATTTCAGCTCCATTTTGCCTGCTGTGATTAGTGGTCTTTCATGATCACAGCAAACCCAAGTTAAGTTGAAAAGCAGCGCCTCTGATAGGCCCTGTCACAGCAGCCAGCATCAAGTTGCTCTGTAATATGTTAACAAGAAGGTTTCAGCTGAGGCTGCTAGTTGCCGGGCCCAGGATGGTACGTCACAATCTGCCTGGCGGTCCTGATCTGTGTCTTTGGCAGAAATCTGACGGTCCTTACAGAGTGGGATTCAAAAGTGTTTCTATTTATGGCTGCTTTTATCCAGACCTTTCATCATCATCTTTGAAGACGAATCACAGAAACAGATGAGCTGGATGACAGAATGAATTTTATGATGGATACATCTTCACTACATATTCTGTCCGGAAATATTTGAAGAGATTTGTTAACCCTTCGGGTTCTCAGTGGCGAGCTATGATCCGACTGAAGTTTGCCAGTGATATCTAATTATCATTCATGCTGTGGTGTTTACGCGGTGTTTGACAGGAAGGTGAAGGAATGGGATGTGACAAGGCTCCTTCAGAAGTCCTGAATGACTGAATGTTCAAACCAGACAGAAAGAGATCCACATCTGCAAGGAGGCAGTAGTGAAGCTAGTCGAGGCCTTACTCCTGACGCTGTCGAAATACAAAAAGGATAATTAATGAATACCTAATCATCCTTCTCAGGACCCAGCCCCTTCCCTCTCATTTATTAACTCCTTTGGAAAAGAAATCTCTTATGTCTTAAAATAACCTGAACTTGAGAGCTGATCTGCATCTCTCTTCCTAACTCTCACTCCAGCTGCAGAGCTCTAAAGTGTTACCATCCGCTCTATAATGTAGCTCTTTGTAAATAATTGCCCATTTTAGAACTCCACTTCATGCTTTCTGCTTTGTCTTAAATGCAGCCTTTGCACAGCAGGTACAGAAGTAATTAAAGCACCTGAACCAGAGGAGTCCAAAATGTCTGGCTTGGGAGGCAAACATGTCAAGTTTAAGTATTTTGGTTTCTTTTTTTTTTAACCTGCTCAACAATAAACTAAACACGCAATATTATAATGAATTAAGCAAAGTAGTGTGATATGTGTAGACAACGGGTCCATCAAACATAGCTTGTCAAGAAAACAGTTTCTTCCAGGTTTGACAGATTAAAAGGAACACCAGCAATCCATAATCATAATTTTTCTAAAATATTTTTGGCCGTGGGGCTGCACAGTGGCGCAGTTAGTAGAGCTGTTGCCTTGTAGCAAGAAGGTTCTGGGTTCGATTCCCGGCCCGGGGTATTTCTGCACGGAGTTTGCATGTTCTCCCTGTGCATGCGTGGGTTCTCTCCGGGTTCTCCGGCTTCCTCCCACAGTCCAAAA
>CAEGAE010091784.1:0-24616 GCA_903067095.1 Girardinus metallicus | reverse complement strand
GGTTCTCCGGCTTCCTCCCACAGTCCAAAAACATGACTGTCAGGTTAATTGGCCTCTCCAAATTGTCCCTAGGTGTGAATGTGTGTGTGCATGGTTGTATGTCCTGTGTGTCTCTGTGTTGCCCTGCGACAGACTGGTGACCTGTCCAGGGTGAACCCCGCCTCTCACCCGGAACGTAGCTGGAGATGGGCACCAGCACCCCTCCTGACCCCATTAAGGGACGAAGGGTGAACAGAAAATGGATGGAGACTGAACTTGTACAGTGCTTTTCCCACCACTGAAATCACAAAGTGTTAGATGTCAGTGATTTGTTTCCTATCTGTTTGTGAGATTCTTTTGATCAGGCCCTGGTGTCTTGCTTTTGAGATCTTTTAGCCTAATCCAAGTCAGATTTTCTTTAGGAGAGTTTCTTGATTCTACGGGTCGGATGGTGATCCAGGCTTAGTACTGAGACATAAATTGATCTGATTGTTGGTCTATTGCATAAAATGCCAACAAAACATCAGTTAGTGGCTGTAATGTAGCAAAATGTGAAAAAGTTCAAGAAGCACCATAAAACCCAGTTTATCCCAGTGACATCAGCCTTGGTGTTTTCTGTCAGTCAAACTATAAACTTGCTTTCTACTTTCAGTCCCTCTGGTATTATGACAAACTCCGATCAGAGGTCAGTGTTTTCGAGTATGAGGGAGGATTTTGTTACAAGCTAGAGAAGACTTCATCAAATCAAGATATTATTTCCTTGTATATTACAGTAAATGACAACAATTCCACAATGCTACATTTTGGGAAATTAAGATAACGTGGACGCCAGAATAACTCATTGGTGTGAATAGCTCACACTAAATAAAGTAATATAGCAGGTCTACAGTACTATCTCAACCCTGTTTAAAGCTGTTTTTCGTGTCATTTTGTATATTGATTTGCTGTAGTACGTTATCTTGTGGGCTAAAAACGTACAACGTAAACACTTTCGTTTTTACAGTGAAATAAAAACGAGGTGATTCTATTGCCTTATTTAATCAGTGTGTGCAGCCTTGCAGCACTGTGCCAAAGGTGCATTTTGTGTGTCAAAGGCGTTATTTTTTTTTTTTTTATCAGCAGTAGATGAAATTTCAATCCAGTTTATTTGCATAATTCCAATTCACAACAAATGTCATCTTGAGACACTTTGCAAAACAAGTCACATCTTATTATTGGTTGAAAATGAATAAAACAAGCACTACAAATTAAAAGGGAAAGGAATTGGAAACATTGCTTTCAAGTAGTTCAATTCAAGCAGCAATGCTTATAAATAAAACATTAAAGATTTTAAATACATTGTTGTCCAACTCAGAGGAAACCACCTGAGACATGGGAACTTTTATTTAAGATATGCTGTGTATTCTGGTTTAATTGTTATTTTTTAGCTGGACAATAAATTAGTAGGAACATTTGTCTCGTGTATTTTAATACGTCTGTATAAAATCCAGCAACATTAATGAGGATTCATATGTTGTGTTAAAGCTAGTCTTTCTGAGGTTTGTGTGCTTTGATTTTACTTTCATTTGATACGTGTTATTGCTAATTAATATTTTATAAAAAGCATCTTCCAGCAAGAAGTTTCTTTATTTACATAATGAATCAGTTCACACTCATCTTGAGGCTCTCCTAGTGGAATTATCCTGCCAGGTTGTGCAAGTTCTCCCCCTGCTGGCCTGAATGTGAAAAGGCTCAGAGTTTGGGGCTGAAAGATGGCAGTGATTTCAGTGTTTGTGAGCATCCCTCTGCTCTGATTGGTAGAGCAGATACTGTATCAGCTTTGTGGGGAGGTGAAGGTCAGGAATCCCTCCCAGCCTGTGCTTCCCCACAGTTTTCCTGATGCGTAGCCGACACAGTTGCTTTAAAGGAGACACTCCTGGGATCATCAGAGAGAAGGTTTGATTATGTGCTTACAGTCCCAGCATCCCTGTACAAAGGCTGTTGGACGCCCACCCATCTCTGTTAGCTCACTTTGTAGCTTTGAACTGAATACCTCCTGTCTCTCTCAGCAGTCGCCCCACTGGGCTGTCAGGAGAAACCAGGTCCAGAGGCCGCTTGCCCTCTGAGTTCACCAGGAGCCGGTCTGCGCCGTGGTCGAGGAGGGCAGAAACCAACTCAGGGCTGGAGAGACGTGCAGCGATGTGCAGGGGAGAGTCACCAGAAGAGCTCTTGTTAGCATCGGCACCTGTAGTGGGAGAGGGAAGGAGTTTAAAATAATTCAATGCACTCCATTGTAGTATTTTGATTTTTTTTTTTTTCCCACGTTTGTAATTTTATACAGTGCAATTTCTCTTCTCTTGTGGGGCTGGATATAAATGCACACCACACTACTGTCTGTTTCATTTAAACTTTTCATTCTGTTTAGGGAGAGTAATTGTTCATTGATGGTTACATGTCTAATGGAAATTAAGTTCAAGTTACTTGATAATTTTCAAAGAGGTAATTCAGAGTCATTTTGAAACCTTCTAATTCAAATGCAAAAAAAAAAAAAAGAAAAACACTTTCTGCCTCATTACAAGCTTGAATTAGGTTATTTCGGTCCATCATCAGTCTAAAGCCGTAATGAATGCTTGTGAGGATAAAAGGTGAAACCCGACGCCTCCTCACCGAGCTGAAGGAGTTTCTTCGCTGAGCTCAGTTGCTGATTGGTGCAAGCAACCTGAAGAGGAGACCCTAATGAATCAATATCCTGATCCACGTCTGCTCTGTACTGAACAAGCGCTTCAATGCACTCAGGGTGACCTGGGGAGAGAAACAGAGTCACTAAAATGAGAACTGATGCAGCTGAGATCATCAGCTTCCAAATATGTTCATACATCTCTCTCTCTCTCTCTTTTTTTCTTGCTATTTCTGCTAGCATTGACTAAGTTCAGCAGAGATTATGCAAGCACATGCTATGGAATGTGAACTCTAACCCTTCGCTGCAGCCAAGTGGATTGGAGAACTGGACGGGCTGGTGCCCCGGGGGGTCGCTCCATGCTGGAGAAGCAGAGAGACGCAGGTCACATGGCCCCTGGCACAAGCTTCTGTTAATGCAGTGTGTCCGTCCATAGTTGTGTTGTTAACCTGAAGTTGAAGAAAAAAAAAAAAAAAAAAAAAACAGCAATGCATTAAAACTTTGAACAGTACACCTGGCCTCTGCTTTGCATTGTGCATTTTGCTTGCTAATAGCTACATTTGCCTGGGTGCTGCTATGTGTATTTGGTTAATCGCTCACTCATTTCAGTCGTCTTCGGGTTAAGCCTAGCAATAATTAAATGTCGCTGTCAACATGCAAGAATTACAGGCTTTATTGAAGAAATTCTAAAAAACAAAAAAAGTCACAAAGTTTTAATTTGACGGTGCTGTCTGTTTAATTCTTTCTCATTTCTGTGGGCTGTAAATCACTTACATTTGCTCCGTCTTCCAGTAGAAGCTTGGCACAGTTTGTGTGGCCTTGCAGGCATGCTCCATGAAGGGGAGAGACTTGGTCCAGTGTGTTTAGATTTACACATATTCCCTGTGAACGCACCAGGACACATAAAGTCACTCCCAAAAAGTGGCTTGATGCCTTGCAAAAGTATTCATACCACTTTGAGACATTAACACAACAAAGTCAATTTATCTTATTGGAATGTTTTTGTGATAGACTAACACAAAGCAGTGCATAATAGCGACGTGGAAAGCAGAATGAGACAAATCAATATAAACTTGTATTTATCCTCTATACTTTCGTACATTAAAAGTCAGTGCAACCAACTACACTGAGAAGCCATTTAATTAGGAAATAAAGTCCACATCTGTAATTGGAATGTGGAATTACAAACCCTGCTTAGCTGAAGGGTGTCGTTCAGCTGTGCAGCACCTGATTCGGCCACCGTTTGTCGGAAGATGTGCACAGTGCCACAACTTTATTTGTTCTCTAAGTCATATTATAAAACGCTGTCTCAAGCTTCAAAATCCCATCGATCACGGATCAGTTTGCCATCTCAAAATGGCTCAACTGTAAATATACGAATACATTTTTGTCCACCATGTCTCGGTAGGAAAAGAGGCCTGTGATAACTCAGGCAAGCATCCAAAAACCACAGTTCACATCAACCTGATCAACAATCCTCACAGGGAAATGTGCTGGTTGCAAGATCATATTATGGGGACATTTTTCATCAGCAGGGACAGTGAATTTGGTCAGTGTTATTGCAAAGAAATACATCTGCAGGTCTGCAGGTGCAGATGTAAACATGTTAGGTACTGAAAATCCAATCAGTGGCAAGACTTGGAAACGAATGTTCCATCTAGTGAGTCTGAACAGGATGAACAGGAGCTATTTTACGTAGCAACAACTATATCGTATTAGTGTGGACTAGATTTTCAATCTGTAGACGTGCAAAGCTAGTAGAGGCATGCCCCAAAATGCGTGCAGTTGTGTTTGCCACAAAATGTGGTTTCACCAAGTGTTAACTCAGAGAGGCAGGATAAAAAAAATGCACACCTTTGTTTCTTTTAATAGAAATGTTAAATAAAAAAATAGCACTAGTTTCTGTAAGTCCCTATAGAATTCCACAGTTATTTCTGACTGTAACATGGAACAGTATGCAAAAGATCAAAATTAAAAATGCACGTGCAAGGCACTGTAAGTAGTAACCTGATTGGAATTTTAACATTTTAACTCCAGAAGTTAAACTTTACCTGAGCAATGAGTCTTTGCAGACGGAGAACGTTTCCATTGAAGGCTGCATCGTGAATCGGAGACCAGTCGGCTTCAACATCTTCATGTGAAAAGTAAAAAGTTGCTCAGACTTTGAAGTGATATACATGTCTACTGTAAAAACATATTAAAAGTGTTACACTCACCGCTCATCAGAGGGTTAGAGAAATAAACAGCTGCTGCTCCTGGACATGCTGTGTCTTGCTGTCCCTCTTTGTTTCCAGCAGACATACTTCACCAGTTTTACTGTCCTACTTGCCCTTTTGTCAGACTGGCATATGTTTTGGTCCTATTGTGAGAGCAGTTCTTGATGTTTTCATGCCATTTCCTTCCTGCAGGAAGGACTATAATGACTCATCTCTGACCAATGGGAGTGCAGATGGAGAAGGAGAAGCAAGTTAAGCCTGTTGGTGATATTTTTGTTGAAATCTGACACCGCACATCCACACCCATTATCTTTAGCAAGTAACGTGACTATTTTCCTCTGTTGTGTCTGACTTAAGATTTTAAATTTAGGTAAACTGGATCAGTTTAGGTAAGTAAAAATGTTAAACTATAGTTGTTTTTTTTTTGTTTGTTTTTTTTTATGTGTGTGTTTTCTGATTATAAAGTCATTTCCTGTACAGAAATTTCAGTTCTCTAATGTCTTTTTTGACTGAGTAACTAGCTTTAACATCCTGACACTTCAAGTAAAAACATTATATATTTAATGATCAACAGGAACCAGTGACTCTAGAGTTTTGTATTTATATTGTTTTGATAAGGGAACCATGACTGACTTAGTAGTAAAGGCTAGGTTAAAGCTTTGTATTCACTGATTAGGACCCACAGTGCCACCAGTTTAACATTAACCTTTAATGGTAGTGAACATTTTAACAATTTATAACCCAACTGAACATCTATTCAACCAGTCAAACAGTCATAACAAAATTATCTGAGTTTGTGATGTCATCATATAATTTCCAAAATGGGTCTGGTCAGGTGATTGTTTTGTTTGATAAGTGTAAAATTTAATTTGTTAAATTGCTACATCATTTTTGTAACATTACACTTAAACTACTTTACTTGCATTTTTGGAAACATCTTCCATACTTTCTTTTTATTTCTGAGTTCGGAGTCCAAATTTGGCTGTACAAAACATTGACAGAGTCATAATTTCTAGTTTAACAAAGAAATATACAAAATGTATAATTATTCTATAATAACAATATTTCATTTATGTGTGTTAGTAGTCTAACAAACATAAATCTTGACGTTAATTAAATGTGATATGTTGATTTATTTTCTGTGCTCTACACAAAAAATCTGCCAGAGTTCCTCCAGTTGAAGAAAGGCAGACTGCAGACTCTGTTTCATTTGTTCTAGCTGTACGTAAAATATTCTCACCATTATTGCCTTGTGTTCTGCTCTGAAGAGTTCTTCTGTGTTACTGTCCTATTGTAGTGCATGCAGGCCAGCAGAGGGCAGCCACATAGAGCAAATGTTCAGATTAAGTCAAAGGTTTAACTGTATTACCCCTGGGTTTTGTTAATCCCTGGCAGCAGGCTGCAAGCCAGACACACAATTAACTCTGTGGCGTGTCAGGGAAGGTATGGATTAGAATACAATCGTTCCAACTGTATGAATGCCCTCTCTGTTTTACTGAATCTTTGAAGGTCCTTGATGCTTTGTTTCAGATCTCCAGCCAAGTGAGCACATCTAGCAGCTGACTTCTGTTGGAGCAGGACAGGGTGTGGGGTTGCCTGGTGCACACATGCAGGGCTAAGCTGACCTTAGCAGGCAGGGTGCAGCTAATGTTCGCCCTTACAACAGAAGAACTTAATTTAGCTTTATGTTTTCTTTTTATTCTGGTCAACACTACATGTGTTTTTCGTTTTGAGAGTGGCACATACTACATTTTGTAGTTTACGTAGAACTTCCTGTCAAGTTATAGATTTTTTTTAAGCTCCTACTCCCCAAAATAAGTTATATGCAGCACTATGCAAAAGTCTAGATTCATCCTTACTTTTCTTATGTGCTCATGTTGATGAAATAAAACCTTGCAATCTTTTAAAATGATTTAAGCCTGTAGTTTGTAAGGATTTCGGATATTTTTCTTTGAGGGACGATGCATATCTCGGGTCATATTGCAGTTCATTTTGGGTTTATTTATTTTTTCCCGTTATAGGTACATTTTTACGTAAAACATAAAAATGTTTCTTTTAAACATAGTCAAAAGAGCTATTGTATGTCTCTAACAGAGAGCTATTGATCTTGAGTGACATGAGGATGACAAAACTTATGAATAGTGTTTTGGCTGCATTTATGTATAAGCTATAGATCCGCATGTGCACATGATTTCGCTACACATATGACACATGCACATGACCACAAATCCCCATGCAAAATGATCATGTGTTGGCCCAGTTCTTATCCAATTTTAAGGATGAATCTACAAAACATAAGTGTCCCTTATTTCAATTACTGTGATGAAGGGAGTGCCATCTTATTTCTAATTTATAACACGAATATTAATGTTTCAAAACAAACTGGCTTTCTGTATGTGGAGAAAAGCGTACAGACAACAAGTTTAAGACAGCAGAACAACACTTTCTACATTTACAGCTTGTCTGTCACCCCAAATCTTTTGTGATATTTTCATTTCACAGGTTTTGCTTTTGTTTTTAAAAATGGTAGCCACACAAACAGAAAAAAAAACGATGAGCCCAATGCTTGGGCATGTAGACACTGAAGCCAACAGGAGTGGCAGATTAATTCTCAGCCGCACTCTAAAAACTGCTGGGTTATATCTTTGACCCGAATGCTGGGTTTATGCTGCGGGGAATAAAATAAAAAACTACCAAACGGCTTTCTGAGTGCTGCAGAGGAAGAGCTCTGCTTCTAAACAAAGGAGCTGGTTATTGACTTTAAGTGGAGAAAAGTGGACATCCATCCGGTTGTGATCAACAGGGCCTGCGTGGAGTGGCTCTCTCAGTCTTCGGTTTTCTGGAACTGGAGGATGATTGGCTCTGGGGGGAAACTACCAAGCAGCTGCAGAAAAAGAAAGAGCAGAGACTTTACCTCCTGAGGGTCTTCAGGAAAAAAAAACATGTTCCACAAAAGCTGCTTTTAGCCTTTTACCACACTCCATTGAGAGTGCACTGACTTACTGCATGGCTCAGCAGCTTCCTAGCTCCACAGAGGAAGGCAGAGACACTGATTGGCTACATATAGCTTTTTTTTTTTTGTCTTTTAATTTCAGTTTATATCTAACTATTAAATTCTGCATTTAATTGTATTTTTTACTGAGCCTAATTGCATAAATCTTGTTGCTACTCAATTGGAATGATAATGACAACAAAGACATCCCATCCTGTCTTAAAGCAAATATTGGGTCAGAAATATGAAATTGTCACTTCTACCCCTGATATGACTTTCCTTGGGTTAAAAACCTAACACAGTATGCTGCGTCAAACTTTTTGTGTTAAATCAACCTAGATCTGGAACCTTATTCGTTTTTAACCGAGCAGTTTTTAAAGTGCATTAACAAAAAACATTCAGTTCCAAACAGGAATTGATGCAGGCGGGTCTGGGCTTGAAATGTACAGTTGTCAGATACCAGGCATGCTTTATTTGGCCAAGCACTACGAGACGATACAGAATACATGAGCCTTTACGAAGCACAGGTGAGGAAGGCATTCAGTTAAAATGTACGTCTTCCCACAAAAGTGTTTATATCCACTAGACAATACAAGGTTTTCATGTTGAAATCCTCTAAAAACGTGGCATCACATTCAGCTCTTTTAATTGCACTTAAATTAGAACTCACTTAATTGTTAGAGAGCACATTTGTGTGTAATTTAATGTAATCGTTATGAAATATAAACTAGAACATTTTCAAGAGCGATGTTCAAGTCATCATCTGGTGATAGAAAGAGTGTTTAACACAACTGCAGATCTACTAATCAACTGTCGTCCACTTAAAGTGACAACCTTAGCATGGAGAACAAATAATCAGACGCCATGAACCATGTAGGGTACACAGCAAACTGATCTGGTATAACACAATATGAGGTCATACCCTCGCACATGACAAATGAAACGTGGTGGCAGTTTCATGCTGGGCAGATGTCTTTCTCGAAAAGGGAGGGGAGGAAGTAAAGACTTGAGATTTGGTCTGAGCCGTGTTTACCTTTCAGCAGGTAAACATTCAGCCATGACTACAACCAAACGGTTTAGATTAAGTGTTATGGCCCAGTCAAAGTGCGGCCCGCCTGGAGAAAATTCAGAATTTGAAGGACACCGTAAACATTGCAGATTCTTGTGACTTGTTTATGGTTTTAATGCTTGCACTGGTAAAGTTAGTTTTCACTTGTGTGACTGTTTTACTCCACTTGAAGTTGATGTTATTATTTGAGCTTTACATTTTACCGCTACATTAGTCTGAACGAGCAGAGCCGGGGGGGTTAAACGAAGAATTAAAAAGAAAACTTTAAGTCTGCCTCTGCCGGCTGACATAATCAGTCTCTTTCATACAACAAGGCACCTTTGTCGGTGCCTTGCATTGTGCGCCAGACTTAAGCTACAACTTCAGGGATTAAACAGAAGCACATGATGATTCAACCCCGTGATCTGTCGAGGAGAGCTGCCTCATGGACTCAGTCATTTCCTTTCTCTTTTCCTTTCCCCTTCTTGTTCTCCTTCTTCTTCTTCCTCCTCCGAACACCGTCTCCTCCTCTGCCTCCTTCCCCTCCTCTGCATCGCCCCGCAGTCCGTGATGGCGTCCCCGCGGCTGGAGACGTTCTGCTGCCCGAACCGGGACGCTGCCACGGAGTTCGCAGTCTCCTTCCAGCCCGTCCTGTTCGGGGCTCTGAGTCTGGGCAGCGCCGCTCTGAGCCTCGTGTTCGCTGTTCTGCAGGTTCTGCCGAAGCGCAAAGGATACAGGAGACTGGGACAGTACCCTCTGCCGAGGCCCGCCTCCTCCGCCAGAGTATTGTTCATCATCAGTATATGTGACATACTGGGATGTACAGGTAAACAAATCAATCATCAGAAGCAGCCGATTTAGTTTTCTTTCTTTTTATATATTTTTTTGTATCTTTTTTTTTTAGTCAAAGAAAAAAAAAAAAAAAAAAAAAAGGGGTGGTGGTGAAGGAGCTGTTTTTTTTTTCACAGCGTGGTTCTGGGTTTGATTACGCACATGAATAGTTTCTTTTAACCCCTTTGTTGCACAACAAGAAAGAGCATTTGAAGGCTTTTGTATATCACCCTTATAATTAAGTCGAAATTTTGACTAGTTAGTCACAACCCAGAGGGTCTGAGGATATTTACTTTAAAATTTTCCTAATCAGAAATAAGTTATGAAAAAACTGGACAATCAACGGGCAAGAGGCGGGGAACACACTGATGTCCCTGCTAGTCCATCGAAGATAAACTGAGCAAAAGGAAAAAAGAAAAAAAAGAAAGAAAAAATGTAATTAAAACCGCTGTATTTTTCTATTTTTGGTTTTGGTTATTGTTGGTCTTTTTTTTGCCTTTTTTTTATTATTTTAAAAGAAATATGTAGAAAATATTTGTTTGCAGCAAAGTAATTTTTTTTTATGTACAAGAAATACATTTATTCCAAAATTGGTACCATATTTGCCGGTAGGAGGCGCTGTTCTGTCCAAACTACTTCAGAAGCGCTGTGCTACCTACATGTTTTAGTTTCCAATACGTTTTCTTAAGAGGACACTTGTTAAGTAAAGAATTTAAAATGCATATAGCATTTTTTAACGCATTGTAAGACAGATTTTGAAAATCCCCCCTCACCATATACAAATTAAGGTGTGCAGGATTTCAGAACATGAAGCAATTAGAGATTGGTTTCATTTAAGAACATTTTTATTTAGATATTAAGAGGATTCCAAACCAAGTGTAAACTCAGGCTCATCATCCTTGTTGATAACAAAACATAAAAGGGGCTTATATTTAAATTTTATATTCTGAAACAATGATCAGATAAACAGGTTTTTAGTTGTTTGTTGTTCTTCATTTCTGAATTCAGAAGAAATCTAGTCTTCTTAAAATCCTAACAATCAACTAAAAACAACTTATGAAAAATAATAATAGAAATAATAGTAATAATAAAACAATCTTTTTGCCATGCTTGTGAAAATTATAAAATCTGCAGATAAGCTCAACATAAATGCATTCTGGCACTATTTCAATGTAAAGACTATTCTTTCCTCTGGAGACAATTTGGCAACATTTGTTAAAAATGATTACTATATATAATAACATTCCACTTGCCACAGACCGTGTAGGGTAGACTGCAAACTGATCTGGTATAACATAATATACCAGGATTTATTGCTGTAAATACTCTTTGAATGAGTCACAGCTTTTATTTTAGTGCTCTTTTTTTTTCACAACGTGGATTTGCCACTAATACGTTCAAAATGTTCAGATTTCTGCTGGATTTCACACTTAGGGTACACTGCCTGCCAGGAGGACGGAAATGTGTTTCCAATGTGCATTTAAGACTGAGCAAGTGTAACAATATTACTTCCTTCAGGAATAAATAATCTGATCCTCAACCCGTATCTCTGATCGCTAGTTATAAAAATGAAATATCCTCTCATTTAGTGCTGTGAGGCTGTGAACTCCATGTTTTTGTAGTAGTTTATATACGTCTGTTAATCATTTCTTTTACAGGCAGCCAAACCCACCTGCTGCTCCCTCTGTATTATGAGTACCTGTTGTGGAAACTCCATTCATTCACATATTGGATGAAGCTGGAAAAGCAGTAAAACTTGGCTTTCCTATTGCCATCATAGATATAAACATTATTAGATTTCCATGAGGTCAGATTTACAGCGAGTCCCTGCGGAGTGGCTGAGGAGCTGCAGATTGCAAAACCCAGCAGAAAAAAATAAATAAATAAATAAAACAGTTAATGGTAATATGGAGCTTCATTAAAATCCCTTTGGAAATGTTGACAAAATGAAGAGGCAATTCCAGTTAACTTGTAAATAAAGAGGGATTAAAGAAGACTGGCAAATTTTGACAAATTCCATCCCAGATATTTTCTTTCCAAATCAAATTTTCATTTTGCTTTATAAAGATGCAATAATAGACTTCTAAACAGCAAATAATAATGTTCAGTTGAAAATATATATAATTATTTTTTTTTTTGCTGCAATTTTATTTCAAATTTCATGTATTGCTTTTTAACAAAGACTTAACCAAAATATATTTAAGTGAATTTTCTCAAATATGACAATTTTTGTCCATTCTTCTCTTTATGCTATAAAAAAATGTATAGCAAGTTGATATTAGCTGGTTAATAAGCTGGATCATCTGCTCTGCTTGCTAGTCTGGAATTTGGTGGTTAACAGACAAGCAGCTCGTAGCTTTACTTTTATAAAAGTGACGGGTGACACTGCTTTCATTTCCATGCCATGTCTGTCCTTGATATTTGTGACCAGGACTGATCCGAAACAAGCGCACTGCAAACTGTTAGTCTGCATCAGAAAGTTAGAGACATACATCACTAGTCATTCATGCTGGATCTTGAGATCAAATCCCTCATGTGGTTTTGCCTATTTATTATTATCAAACCTGATGAAATCTTGGATGAAGTTAACTGTATTTAGAGATCTGGGAAATTTTAATTTTTTGAACCAAATTAAGCCCAATTCCAGCCTAAGCATCCATGTTATTTTGGATTTCTTTTCTGCACAAAAATGCGTGCAACAATCAATTTTTTAGGCTTCCTAGAGAGGGAAAAAAAAGGTCTCGATCCAATGCTTTCATGCAATAGTCATCATTCTCTCACATGAGCAATAAAATGATTAATTATATTTGCTTTTTTTATTATTTTTATTTTTTTAAATACAGCCTTATTCAGGAATCATTTAGGATTTCAAATGTCGGTGCTAATACCTTGATTTTTACTAAAGCTTATCACGCCATGAGACGCCGACCCTCATGTCTTCGGTCCAAGCTGTTGCTCAGCAAGCAGAGGAAGCATAGCTCTGACACCTGAACTGTTCATTCATCACTTTTCCTGGCAAGAAGATGAGCAGGTGAAGTCATGTGTTTCCACGTCCGGTGAGATCGAGGACACCGCTGTGAAATTAGAGCAGCACACAGACGAAACATGGAGCTGCATGCCTTCTGCGTTGCGTGAAAGTTCCAGGAGACCTCCTGATTTTTTTTCCAGTTTCACGAAGGAAGTGGAAACACCCCAATAAAAAACATCCGCTAGAAGCTCATATTTCCATGATGTTAAGCTACTATTAAAAAGACACCCCGACTGACAGTAATTAATTCAAGCAGTAAACCAAAAGCTAAGAAAAGCAAACACGTGTTGAAACGCTAATTAAAGCCAGGTAAATTCGTCACGGCCCCTTTGTGTTTACTCCGCTTCTCCTCCAGTTTAAGATTCAATATGACTCTCTCTGTTTCAGGGATCATTGTCAGATCCTCTGTGTGGCTGGGTCTGCCGAGCATCGTCGAAGGCATCTCAGTGGCCAACAACACAGACGTGTTGCCAGAGGCCTTCTGTGTTGGCAGCGCAGTAAGTGTAAAAGATGCTCCTTTAACCCTCCTGTTATGTTCGTTTCTGACGTACAGCAATAAAGTTCGTGGGTCAATTTGACCCGTGGAGTGTTTAATCATGCAATAGTGTCAGAAACCAAAAGATTCCTCCAAAACATTTTTGGATCTGATTATTAACCCTAATACTAACCATTTCAATCAATGATGTTTTTTTTTATTTCTCACAAATAAAGGATCAATGATGAAAATTTACTCATTTACTCATTTGGACATAAAAAATGGAGTTTACATTTTTTATGTCCACTCAAAAAAAAACCTACTAACAAAAAAAAACAATAATTTCCTTGAAATTGTTCTTTTGTAAATTTTTTTATATTACATTTAGATTTTTTTTTTAACGGGTGATTTTTATAATTGAACTTGAGACACGTATACTGTTCTGGGTCAAATTGGATTAAAATCAAGACAAATGAGTCATGCAGAGAGTATTTCTGCTGAGTCTCCACTTAGTGTGGGTGAAATTTGCCCACGGGAATAGAAAAGGTTGCCATCAAAAGTTGTGTGAACACCTGCTTTCTCGCAGCTTCCTAGTGAAGTACAGAGAATAGTGAGAAAGTGGGCTTATGTGCGTGGGCGTGTGCATGTATGTGTATGTGTGTGTGTGTGTGTGTGGTGAAACATGGTTCATAGCTGCAAGGAAACATATAGAATTGTACATTTTTGTATCTTTTTTACCGGGTCAAATTGACCCGAACAGTATCTATGTAATTAGTAGATGCAGGGGGGGTTGCAAATGTGTAAAATGAATCAATTTTCAATTTATAGATAGAGTGCACCTATTTAGATAAATAGAAAAAGTTTCATGCCAAAAAATATTTCCAACTATTTAAAAAAAAATGTGAAACTTTAAAACGGGTCAATTTGACCCAAAACATAACAGGAGGGTTAAACAGCTTCATGTGGTCAAGCAGCTCAGTTACACTGCAGCCACACATCATGTCTTTGGTTTATGCTTGAAAGATTACAAGGAAGGATTTTTTTTTTCTTTTTATCATCACTCATGATTCTGGAAAATGTAGATGTCATGGGAGGTCATTTACTCGAATCGGAGCTCAGTAAGTAGATGGCAGTAAATTGTGTCTCAGTTTGTAATTTTGAACAGTTTCCAGCTACCATGAGACTCTTATGGTATGATTACCTCGAGTAGACATATCACCATTTGAAAGTGTTTACACAAAAAGTTAAAACTAAAATGTACAGAACATCAAAATCAATCAGCAGGATGAATTCTTGGCGTTCTGATGAGCATTCTCTGTTGTGTATTTAAAGAAATAATGAAATTTCTCTATTTTAATCAGTATTATAATTTATTTAAAAACAAGAGAGCATCAGATTTAGAAAAAAAAAGAGAGCTAGTAATCAATGGTACAAAAAATATTATGTTATTATATTCAGGATAAATTTACCCCCAAAAAAACTCTCTTATGAATAAATAAAATCTTTAAAAAAAACCAAAGATACCACACCAACGTGGCTTTACACACTAATTAAAAGGGGGAATTTCAACTTGGGATTAAAAGTATTAATTATAATGATTAATCTAAGAATTACCAGGAGTTTATGAGGTTCTTTTGAATGCCTAAAGGAAGGGGTTTTGAACCCAATTTTGACTCCTAAGATCCACTTTAATCTCAGATTGGAAAGAAAAAGATACCAGGACCAGGACTGGTTAATCAGCCAAGGGACGATTAACCAGTCAAGAACTGAGAAATATGAGAGATCTGTCTTATTAAGAAACAACCAGTTGAAAAAATGCATTGTATTCTTTTTCTAAAGCAATTTATTTAGACTCAGAAACCTCTCTAAACTCCAAAACTATCACACAAGGCAAGAGTCGTTTCTTTATACTGGAATTTTTACATTCAAAGATTTAAAACTGTATTCATTTCACTCAATAAAAGACAAGTTTAAACTTCATATTTCAAGATCTGGCCAATTGTGGATTATTTTAAACTTTCCAAATGACGTAAATAGCATGATCAATTGGTTATGGTTATAAAAACACTCACGTCTGGGAGATACTGGGACACCACCTGTGGAAATTTGTTCCTCTAGATCTAAAGTCTGATGAGGACATTTTGACGGGACCTGGAGAGGAGCTCTTAGATGAATATTCAAATCGGAGAAAGGCACATCCCTACATAGCCATGTGGATTAAAAAAATGTATTCACAGTTATTCTAAAACAGACTAAGAAAAGTTATAGAATTATAACACGACTAATGTTGTAGTTTTGTTACTTATTGCAGTGAATATTTTAATGTTTCTGCCATCCTGCTCTTTATTGAGTGTTATTCCCATACCAGTTGGATATGAGGTGGTTAATTGTTTGGTCTATTTGCACTGGTGGCCATCCAGCAGTCAACTGTGTAGCAGACATGCTAACAGTGTTAGCTTGATAGCCTCTGCTGTTCTGTTTTAGCTTCCAGGCAGAGAATGTCTAAATTTCCAGAATGGGAAGTGTTTCCAAACAACCAAATATTTCTCTCTTAGGCGCAAGGAAAAAAATGTGTAAGCAACAAGTGGGGGTGGGGCAGTGCTGTGTTTCTAGAGAAAACTATTTTTCAAGCAGACCAAACCTCATAATCTTCATGAGGGGCAGCTTTAACAATTTTGATGACGTACCTTTATTTAAACATTAGTATGCTCAGGCCTAATTGGTTCATGGCTAGTTGCCACCAAATACAATAGATGTTGTGCTTTATAAGCCATGAATTTTGCTGATAATTATCCATTTCAATGTGTTACAGATGTGGATCCAGCTGTTCTTCAGCGCTTCGTTTTGGTGGACTTTCTGCTACGCCGTGGACGTCTTCCTGGTGGTGAAAACCTCTGCTGGGATCAGGTTCTTTTGAGCTTCACTTGTCCTTCGCGGCTCATTATTACCTCAAACCTTCCTCCTGTAGAAGACAGGACAAAGCAAGAAAAAAAGAAAAAATTAATCCAAAACTGAGAAGCACACATTTAGTTTCAGCTCTATGTATAAGATGCTTCTCTGTCCCTTTCTCTCACTCCTGGCTCTGAGTGAGGAGCTGTTTGATGACACAATAATAGCTGTTCATGTTCCTCTACTCTCCTGTCAAAGCAGCATGTTTGTTTCTTTTCTTTTTTATGAAGAGAGACAGAGAAAAAAATACGATCCTCAAGAAACAGATCTGCAACTTGTGCTGTGAGTCCAAGTCTCATGACTTTCTTTCACCCCCCCCCCCTCCTCCCCCTGCAGCACCATTGTCCTCTACCACATGATTACGTGGGGTCTGGCTGTGCTGCTGTGTGTTGAAGGAGTGGCCATGCTCTACTACCCATCCATCTCTGAGTAAGATACTTTTCTGTTTTCCCAAAGACAAATCAAAATCCCCTTTCAGTGTTGCAGCTGAAAGCCATGAGAATCGTTTATCAAATCATCTTTCTATCCTGGAGAACAATAAAGTTACGGATGGAATGATCCAGGATATTTTTTCTAATCTTTTTTTCCACACGAACTGCTTTGTATAAAATGACTCCGGTGACATTCTAATGGTAGCATAAGGGAAAGATTTCACAGCTCTGGTGTTGTCGGATTTCTCCTGGGTGCTTTCAGTTCAGCTGATCAGAGTATCCCAACTAACAGGTTTAAATCTTACTGGTGATGTTTTTTAGCGGCTGACATCATAGGATATAAAAATGGAGCTAAAATTTAGGGTGATGGCAAGCAGGCCTTCCAACCTTGACGACTTGATGTTCATCACAAAAGATAAATCTTCAGTGGAAGAATGCACAAGATTTATTTCAAAAAGGCTCCTTCAGGATTTCTGAAGGAGCCTTTTTGAAAAAATGTTTAGTTGCCTGAGAGATAAACTGGGAATTTCTTCAAAAGATCTTTCTTTTTACATTATTTTATTATATTTGAGAGATCCCTGATGAAATAAAATAATTGTAAATCTAAATCTGACAGGGCCTGAATGAAATTAGGTTTACATATCTCTTTAGATTAGATCACCTAGTAACAAGATTCTTGTAAATTGAGAACATCTCAGATTTTTAGGCAGCTCTTTTAAAACTGCGTAATATTTTTGACCCCTCGTCATCTCTTCATTTCAAATAGCCGATTTGGAATCGCTCTCATCATTTAGGGAATAATTCTGTGGACAAATTAGTGGACTACTAGAAATAATTATACTTTTTTTTTTATTGGATTAATACTATGGTTTTTACCTCTTTTAACAAATCAACTGTAGACTGACTAGACTGTACAGCCGTGAGTTAGAATCATATATATTTCTGCAGCACATTGCATTTCTATTTCATTTGATGTGTGGTTTTTGTCCGCTTCTTCTTACTTCTCATTCAGATTTATTTGTTTTTCTATCGATGTTTTATTTTTCAATTTGTATTTCTGCAAACAACGTTTTATTATTCTGGAAGCAGCCCGTCACATTAAATACAACTTGTCAAAACGAATTATTTACTCCACTGCTGAATAAATCATGTTCCCTCTCCTTGTGCAGCTGTGAACAAGGCCTCCAGCACGCTGTTCCCCACTACATCACCACATATGCCCCCATGCTGCTCGTCCTCATAGCTAACCCCGTGTTCTTTAGCCGGACCGTCTCTGGAGGTCGGTTCACCTCTACCAATTCACTTTCGCACAAATCGCATTATAGACAACATAGATTTGCAAGAAAAAAAAAAAAGTAAAGGTGACCTTCTGATCTCTCCACAGTGACATCTTTATTGAAAGGACGACAAGGAATCTATACAGAAAATGAGAGACGGCTGGCTAACGAGATTAAAATCCGCTTCTTTAAAATAATGCTTGTGTTCTTTGTTTGGTAAGTTGCTGACCGTTACGGTTCCACTCAGATTTTCACCGCTGTATGTTTAAATGGACATTGTACGATTATCTTCAGCTATCCCCCCCCCCCCCCCAGTTTAGCTCCGTTTATGTAAATGGCACCAAATAACAACAAATATATTTTGAAGACACTTCAATTCCTGTTCAGTTACATAGAAACAGCTACAGTTCAGAATTAATTGACATCAGCTCATTTCATTTCAGTCCAATCCAGTTATGCAGCTACATTCAGATCCAATATCATACATTCCAAATCCAATTCTCCCAGTTAGAAAGTATGAGTAGTTTGTTTTTCTGTCAGCAGTTAGCATTATACTGACTCAAAGATACAATCTTGCTTAGTAATCATGTATCTTTAGTGTTTTAAAGCATATAAGTGGGAAGAATTACAATATTAGCAGGTCATTATTAGCTAGCAAAGCCTACTTGCAACTAAAAGTCGCCAAACGTCGGTGTGCTGTTTTTCCCACATCTATGTTTTTCTCTTCCTAGAGAAATTTGAACACAGCACAGTCCTCTGCTTTCCAAATATCATTTTCCCCTGTGCTTCAGGACTCTGCCCTGCTTTAATGATGGTTAAAAACTATATATTTTTACAAACACTTTTTGTAAAAAAGTAAAAAAAAAAAACCCTGCTGATGTATTTTGACTTAAATGATGCAAAATTTTTAAGTTGATTAGAACATGTTCCGTAATCTTTGTTGGTTAGTTGTTTTATGTTGATTGTCTCTTTGTAAGATTGGATCTTTGTTGACGTTGGTACATTTTTTTGTATTATTATTTTAGCTGGGCTCCAAATATCATCAATGAGTGCCTCCTCTTCTACCTGGAGATGCAGCCAGATATCACTGACAACAGCCTGAGAGACGTCAGGAACGCAGCCCTCACCACATGGTTCATCATGGTTGGTTGAACAGCAATAGTAAAGGCAGATACCTCATCCTTTTCTATGATCACTTAATTACTTTTATTTATTTTGCATCTTACTTTTTCAGGGCATTCTGAACCCAATGCAGGCTTTCCTCAACACCCTGGCCTTCCACGGCTGGACGGGTTGGGACGTGGACCTCAACCCGCAGCGGAGCAGGGAGCTGGCCTGGGACTCGGGATCTACCTCGGTGCCTAACACGGCCGGACAAAACCCGGTGGTGGGAACAACTCTGCTGTACCAGAGTCACGTTCAGGAAGTGCAGAAGAACACGATAGGAAATGGGCAGCAGCACTCTGACGCCATCAGTGTCCTCTCTGAAGGTAATTGGCTTGCCAGTGGCGCAAGCAGCTCGCCAGTATATCAGGGCTGGTGATGCGCATGAACAGGACGACACATGAGCATCATGTGCATGCATCTTTACAACATGCATTTGTACCACAAACATCTTACCTTAGAGAACGGTTGCACTTTGGCGATCCTCACCAGAACAAAAGACAGTGATTCATTTATTTTATTTTTACATCAGTGTTGTTGGCGACCTCTGTTATGCAACTTATATTTTTGACCTCAACATAGTGCAGCTGAAGCGTGAAACTACACTCCTCGGGGATTTTATGGATTGTCTGTAAATAATGATCTGAAGTGGATGAAACAATAACGGTCTATTTGGTATGTGGATACACAGCTGAGAGACATGCTTGTTTATTGTGTAATTGAATCAGTGACTTTGTGACTTTCCATTCAGGGTTGTTAAGCATCATTATTTACAGATAATCAGATGATTAGCAGAGAGCAATGGGGGGGGGGGGTGGTAAATATGCACATAAGCAGGAAAAAAATTCCCATATCTGCAACTAATGCGGTCTAATGCAACAATCCTGCTTATAATGTTAACTTTCTGATTAGTTAAAAAAAAAAAGATCTTCTAGTGGAGGATGCAATGCAAAATTTAAGTGGTACAAACTGTTAGTTGAGAGACTTTACCTACCACATTCAGGCATATTTGTTGTATTGAACTGCATCAGTTTCAGCTATAGGCGTGCCTTGTGAACTTCCACTGTAGTGTATGTAAGTGTGAATCTACTGAAAAGATTGCTATTTTCATTCCAACACTACAGTTCTGTGTCTGCGCCTTGTCTTGTCATTAGCATCTCTGACATCAGCATCTCTGACATCTTTTTAAAAATAAAGTTATTCTTCTGAAGGACTTATGGTTTCTATTCATTCGCTGAACATCCAATGCGGTAACAAACTAAAAAAAAAACAATACTTGAATTTTAACTACATTTTATGTAGGGTTTATATTGTGTAAGACGTTTTAAGTGTGTGCAGCAACGAGTAATCTGCCCCTATTTTGTCTTGCTAGGTTCAGAGTCTAGTACAGTTGAAATCCACATTTCCAGCGAGCTACAAGGGGACGTAGACGCTGACGGAGAGTCCTTGGAGAACTCTGTGAGACACTAGCTGGCCTCATCCACACTCCAACTCCCTCCCCTTTTACATCGTATTAGTTTTTAGAAGTTAGACTTTGGTATATTTAGTCAAGTGTTACTATGGCAACTGCTTTTGAGAAAGCCGCTCTGACACAGTAGATTCCATTTTCTGTTTTTTTTTTTTTTTTACCTCTAAACATGTTAAACCTTCAGCAGTATTTATAGGGTTTTTTTTTTGCCGATCAGCTGAACAGCCCCAGCAAGGTTTTTCTTGTAGCTGTAAAACTTGCAAAACAAACTGACATTTGTTTTGTTATCCAGTTACAGATTGACCTTTAATGCTGGAAGAATAATTTTTTTTTTCTAACGGGCAAATTCTTTCAGTTTAGTGCACTGATCTTGTAAAATGAATCCCATCAATAAGCTAAGAAGACACTACAAATTCTGTGTTTTTTTTTATAAAAGCTATTGTATTTCACACCAACAGTTTATGTATTTTTGCACAAATCTATCTTATGTCGTATTAAATACTTTGTAGATTTGTTGTTTGCTATGAGTGGTTGTGAAAGACTGCATTGCAGAAGAGATGAACATTTAATTATATTAGTTTGTAAACAAACCCAAACCAACCTGAAGGATGGATCCTCGACCTTTCCATTGACGTTCCGTACATTTCCCACGGTCAATGTTTATTTAGAACCCACTACAAAGTATGAAAATAAAATAAATATATGTATAAATACATATTTTGAGACAAACTCCACAGGTGGTCTGACAGAAACAATTTGAAGAAACTTGAGGAGGAAAAAAAAAAAGCAGTTCTTGAAATGTCAAAAATGTGTTTGCGTGCACTGCAATGCTCATAAGTTAGAAGACAAAAAGACACAGGCATGTTGTCAAATATCAAAATATAGTAATTTATTTGAAACAATGAATGACTTCAAAGTTTTGTCTTGGAAACAGGTGACAGCACCCTTGATCAAGGTACAAGAGAGAGAAAATAACTGTCACCCCATTCCTTGGGCTTCTTGGCATGCCAATAATGGTCACTCCCCCCCCCCCACAGACACAGCCCCATTCTCAGTCTGACACAGACAATAATGGCTCTCAGAAAATAAAAAAAAAGAAACAAAGAAAGCTTTGCAACACCTTGTACAATCCAGTCATTAAAGACATTAAAATGAAAGAAAGAAAATAATAAACATTGGAGCACTTTCAACCAAAGCCAAGCAGTTGCTGAATTCACCATCACAAAAAGTGCACTTCATGTCGATGTAGCAGAAAATGCTAACAATGTGAAAGATCAATAACAAGAAGGCAAAAAGAAGAGGAATATTCTGCGGTATTGAATTGCCATCCACGTCACAGGAATTTCAAATGACCAAACTTAACCAGGTGTAAAATAAGGATAATAAAAAGGCTCTTTTGTTTCCAGCAGGACTTTTTTTCCCCCCTCTACTCTCTGGTGGAAATGTTGTCCAAATAGTCCGTTGCTAAATTCGCTTTAAAGTGCCACTGAGGAACTGTGATGATGCTAATTAAGCCGTCATAACTCATTTAGGTCAGGTCGATTCTCTAACTAGTTGGATTTATTGGCAATAAGGTGTCAAATAAGATGAATCAGCAAACCAAGGAGACTGATGACTTTCCCTCCCTTATTTCGGACAAGTTAACCCTCCGAAGGCAACCAGCAGAAGACAGATTAGGATAATTAATATATCTCACCATATCATTTTTCACCTCATTAAAAAAGGAAAGTCGTATATAGCTGACCGTGTTGAGAAAGAATGTAATAAAAGAGGCCAACATGCACTTTGTTGTCACAAACTGAGAGCGAAGATGTGACGGCTCTCGCCAATAAAGAGCCCCTGTAGAGAACAATAAAGTGTACTGTATATAAACATATATACACAGTATATAAGTCTGTGTTTTCATCTGATTTACACATCTTTACATTCTTGAAATTTACATCCAAAAAGGGAGAAAGATTCTCTTTGTAAACCATAATTTTCACATCTTCTTTTTAACAAAACGAAAATCTGTCCATTTCAAGAGAACAGTCCGTTTTAGGGCGTCAGGATGATTACTTGGCAAGTTTTCCTCTTGTTGACCTGCTGTTAAAAAAACACGAACTAGGATCTACCTCGTAACGGCACATTCAATCTGACTCTCAAACGTCCGTCTGTGGATAATGTCAAACAAGCAACAGGTATTGTGGAAACTTAGAAGTTAGGCACCCCGTCACCTGACAGTGGCAGCATTGCAGTGATGATAACCGGTAACTTTCATCCTTCTTGCCTGCTCGATTATCTGGACATAGAGCTATATTTCCTAAAAGGAATTATTAGCCCAACGCCTTCCCTTCGCATTTTGTTGCTTCTCCCAGCCCAAACACCTGTCTCTCATTTTCCCTTCTTTCTGTAGAAAACTTGACTCATCTTTGTGTTTCCACCCAGCCTGCAGGGACCCCAGCACATCCTCGTTAGAAACCTTTTAATATATGGATTCACCCGGTAGGGAGTCAGATCCACGTTGAGGGCTTCCTAAGCCAGTTTCCATCCTCTCTCAGGCTCATCGGAAAAAACACGCATCAACAAACATTAAGGTGCAACGAATTTAGTTGGTGTTTGAGCTGCTGCTGTCATCTGGTTAAGGTCCTGTGAGGGGTTCATTTCAGTCCACCTTTACAGCCCTTCTTGAACGAGGAGAATGTGTTTGCTGATGTCTGAAGAAGGCAAATCTCAGCAGTTTCCAGGATTCGTCATCCCAGTAGGAGGGCTATTTCCGAAGATCGAGAACACAAACCTGAAAAGGGGTACAATGAAAACGGTGATGAGGAAATATTTTATTTGCAAAGACCAAACCAAAGCCTGGATGGGTGCCTAAAAGGATATTTTGTTATACACAGTAATGAAATTCTTGTTTTTGTTTTTCTTTATTAGTTTTGAGGATTTTGAGATGCAGCTAACAAAAACCCAAGTATTTTTTTTTTGTTGCTTTAGAACAGTAGGCTACTCTAAATGTATTGTTAGGTTCATGCTGTAGTCTACATATAGTGCTGACAGCTGTCCAGCAGAGAGACTGTAAGTTCCAAGTATATTCATGGAAAGTTCAGTGGAAGAAAACAAGCTTGGTAAAGAAAATGTAAAGTTTCCACAGTTAGTGATGACTGACCACATTTCTGTACCTTTTGTACTTTTTTTCTTTCAATTAATGTTCCTTTAATTTTACTTAGATCCACTTTTGAAATTACCTTTTAGATTTTAACCTTCTTGTGGAGGGTGTTAGTGAATGTGTGCCAGGCAGCTGTCAATTCAAACCCCTCACAAACAAGTGCGCAAGTCATAAAAAGGCAGAAACAGAACAATTCTCTATTAAAAGATCCTTATTGCACTCTGGCAATATATTCATTTTCTAACGCAAAAAAATTAACTTTGTGAAGCAAAATTCGGTGCGTAATGAATGTTGCATCCGTGTCCCTTTTGAATTGAATTACTGACAAATTAAGGCTTCGATAACACTGAAATTTATTGACACGTCCCCTTAAATAAAACCGTAGCTTACCGAGCCGTCTGATGCGCTGGCTCCAACTTTATCTCCGGTGCTGTTCCAGCACACCTCAAAAATGCCACCAGTTCCCCTGTAGCTGTGGACCAGGGCTCCAGTCTGAAACAGAAGCGTCACGAATAAGAACAAACCAGTCTGAGATAAAACTCGTTTCAGCTGCCGTCTTACCACAGTCTGACTTACCATGGTGTTCCAAATGTGGACGCACTTATCGAAGGAGCCACTGGCGAGGTGTTTGCCATCAGGGCTGAAGGCCACGCTGTAGACAGGCTCCTGGTGCTTGGTCAGGGTGTGTATACAAGCCCCTCGCTCGACGTCCCAGAGTCGCACTGTTGAGTCAAAAGATGCACTGTGTGGGGGAAAGAATAAAACATAAACGTCTGAGAACAGCATTAAAGTTTCCTCATTTTTCTTGTGACAACAGCTCGATTTTGGCCTTTGATGTTTAATTTTCCTAACAATTTAATAAAGCCAATGCAGAAGCTGTAGATTGTGCTTAAAGCTGTAGCAAAATGCTAATATGTTGAACTCCTACAAAATAATAATAATAAAAAAAAAAATATA
>CAEGAE010091777.1:0-47569 GCA_903067095.1 Girardinus metallicus | reverse complement strand
TTTCTTTCTTTCTTTCTTTCTTTCTTTCTTTCTTTCTTTCTTTCTTTCTTTCTTTCTTTCTTTCTTTCTTTCTTTCCAAGCAAGGGTGCTTACGACTGCTCCACTGCGCATCCCTCTCATCTAATACTCATTATTTAAATGAATGGATGGCTTCTTTAATAAATATTTAACAATTAAATGTGACACCATCTATTAAAATTAATGTATTTATTAAAATGATCCCTTAGGATAACCTTCACATTTACAGCTGTGTCATTGTGATGAAACACTAGTGTAACTAACTTCAATTACTAGATCTATGGATTTCCCCTTGTTGAGTGTTACGGGGTTGAAATGCACTGTTTGTTGGGTCATTTTGTGCCTCCAGTACAGGTCTGACCTCCTTTGCCAAGTATGATTTAAATGTGTGACATCAAAGTCTTTTCACGCTGAACCAGTAAAGTGTGAAGGCCAAAGTCTATGACTCAGCCATTCTCTGACCTCTCCCGCCTCTGTGTAAGAGTTACTCTGTTCCCTGTGTTCATCTGTAAAGCATCCATCAGTCTGGCATGTTGTTGCCATCCCATGGAGGCTGACTGGTGCAGTAGTGGACAGAATGAAAAGGAGTGAAAAGGCAACATACTCCTTGTTGAAGCAGTCCAGTTCGTTTTCCTGACAACTCAGCTGAAGTTTTGGCTTGCTTCGTGAAAGATCCGCCTCAGACTGGGAGGTTCTGCTGGGCAGCTGTTTCAGCCCCCCTATCACGGCAGGCGATCGGGCTTGCCTCACCGCCACCATGTGTGAGCTTTCATCGGGCCACTTCACAGCCCTCTGAGCGGAAACCAGACCACCACCACATGCTGCGAACGCACACCGCCGCCACGCAGACAGTGACGCACACACGGGAATGATTATGGGACACAGGCAGACCCTCGCAGACTTGCAAGCACATGTCAACTTAGAACAGACCACAATTTGATGAGGTGTGTCATCAGTCAGAGTGGAATGGATCCCACCATGATTAATGTGTTTGAGACTGATGCAGAAATGGTTAGCAGTTTATAATTACTTCGCCACATAAAATCAGTCACTGTAACGTAAAGCGAAGTGGTCGCTGCACTCGATGCGCCGCTAATATTATTCGGCAGCCTTGTTTTCAGTGTGTGTCTGTAAGTCTCCAGCGGAAGGCTGGAGAAGAGTTTGCTGTTCTTTAAACCACGTTCACGTGCCTGGTGTCAGTCTGAGTGCCTGAGTGTCCTGATGTAGAAACGCTGAAGCTTCATTTTTAACTCTTGGGGATCCCTTCATATTTCCCTCCACTTGTGTCTCTTAGACACAGAGTAGGAGATTTTTAAACTTTATACATCAACATATTTATAAATTTTTTTCTTAAACGTTATTGTAAACAATTCTCATAAATAGCAAGTATTGATCAAATTAAACTGTTATCAGTTTCATCAGGTAAGGTCTTCTATTTATTAATAAAGAAAAAAAGGCAGGTGGGAGTAGTGAGCTAAGATGCAACATCAGGCTACTTTTATGTTCTGTGTTTACTTTGGCTTTCTGACCCAATAATTGGATTATAATGGACATTTTTGCAGTTGTCTTTTTGTGTTTGGCACTTAGTAGCCAATCAAGCAGAAAGCCATAATATTCAACCACCTAAAAATATCTTATTTTAACTTGTGTCACTATCTATTTATACTTTATTGTATATTTTTTGTTTTATTATTATTGGATCTATGCAAAGAAAGTTTGCGCAACATGTTCATTTTAAATGTGTAGCAGAATGAATATAAAGTCAGAAAGAACAGAACAGAAAGGGGCAAAAATGTTTAATATTCTAAGCTGCAAGCAGTTCAGAGCTGCGGTTAAATTTAGTGGGTAATTATTGTATGTCTTTGTACCTGTCATTATCAAAATACTACTGAAGGCAGTTGAAATAATTGTTGCATTTGTGCCTTAAACAGCAGCAATTGAATCATGCTTTACATTTTTAATTCAATGTTGTGTGTAAATGCTGTGCATTTTTACTCAAGATCACCACCGTGTTATATTCTCTTTCCAGCTCATTGCTAACCTTATGTTACCATCTTTGCACAGAACTGGTGACGGTGCTGTACTTGCTCCGTGCTGTCCACTTATAATCCACTGAGCATACACTAGTTTGATTTTCCAAGGGGTATTTTGTAGCTCTTGGAGAAGAGTCTGAGCAGAAGTTTTGTGTCATTTATTATTGTGAAATTATCTTTTGGGAAACAAATTAAAAACATAGGAAAAATCATAAAGGTGGAGAGGCGGAAAAAAAAACTCTCCAAGATAATAAACGTGATGAGGACTCAGAGTAGCAGCTGTGAGTGGATGGGTGCTTAAGTGGTAGCATGGAGCAGCTATAGAGGTATGAAGATAGGCAGCCATTTATGAACTAGCTGTTTTCCTCCACGCTGTTTCAACAGGTGTTTGTTTTCAAATGACGGAGCAATTTATGGCAACACCATTTGAGTTGCAGGGGGATACAAGGTGTTCTGTTTGCTTATCTGCATCTGTAACGGAGCTGTGCAATCATCCTGAATTAGTCAAAGGAACAGGAGGTGGCGGTGAAACAGGAGATTGTGTGCGTCTGGATCACAGTGTGCTTTTTGTTGTGTTTGGAGGGTCGGAGATGGTAAGAATGTTGATTTGGGGGTATAGATCGGCAATTATCCCTTTCAAGTCGCTCATTTGATTAACTTTTTAAAGGGAAATGTCATCTATTTGAGGTCTATGAACATGTTTGTGTGTATTTACATGTGTGTTGAGGATTCTGACCCACTTATGACACTCTTTTATCTCTTATCATCTATGTTTTTAAATAAATAAAATCTGAATTATGCAAGCGGTTGCGCCTTTGATGATGGCTTTGAGTGTTGGCCAATTAATCAGTGAAACTATCCGGTTAAAATGTACTTAAAAGCTCTCTTGATTCCACTAAGCCTGAGCTTAGAAAAGTTGTGATATAATGTGCTTGAGGTGAACTTCTCCAACACCTTCTTTTCAAAGGAAAACCTTGCCCCCAACACATAATCGAAAATTCCTGAAGTAATATCTTTCTTAATACAGGAGAGTGGCCCTAGGAAAATATTTGGTCATGTCACGGCTTAGAAAGAAGAGGAAAAACGACAGGGAAATGGAGTGACGGGGCCCGAAGAAGAGATAAGGGAACGATGAAGCAGATAAGAGGCTCATAGTTCTGCTCCTATATTCAGCTCTCCATATCCCTCCCTCTTATTCAATCGCTAACGGTAAAGACTCTCTCTGTGTAGGCTTCCAACGCACTGGTAAATCTCGCCTGCATCCGTGTCTGTGTACATTTTCCTACGTGCAATTTCTTGGGTCGTCATAGCAACATTAGATCACATGGTTTATAGGTGGTTTTTGTGATGTATAACGAGTGAAGGTCTTTGTTTTCACACAGTCTGACCTTTCCCCTCAGCTGATCAGAATTCATGAGGCTGCCTATTCTCCTGTGACTTGCAGTGGCTTTAATCTCATTAAATCTGGCTTCATTTGGTCTATAACCGGAGATATAGCATGAAAATCAGAAAAAAGCTTCCCGGATTTAAAAAATATATAAGATGGATAGGATATGATTACGAACAAGTGCATGGCAACTCCAGGTGCTAATCAGTGTCTATTGAAAATTTCTCTTTCCATACTTACTGGAAATAGACGGAGAAAGAAAGTATGGATCAAAATCAAATCGGAATCATTATCTAGCTAGCTAACAATGATTAGCTGGTCTAAAACTCAAAAATCAAGTCTTTTCCCAATCAGTGAATACCAGATCTCATTAACAGCAACACACTTTGGTGTGGAAGTTCTTACTTAAAGAGTAGGACTTGAAGTTAAAACAGTTTAAATGTTAGTGAGGTTTTATAATGAAGTAAGAAGCTATGTAAAAGGAATAGAGACATTTCTGTACTTTTCTCAAGCCGAGAAAGTGCAAGAGTGCAATACTTTCTGGAGAAAACAGAAAGGCTAAACTGAGTACAAGTGAGATTTTGAAACATTTACAGCCTATTGGAAGTGTCAGCACTAAGGGAGAAAACTACAATTCCCAAGGAATGCGAAAGGAAACTTCAGTTTCAGTAATGCTATCTGCTCTAGTTATGCTAACATTGCTAATAGCTAAAGCCTAATTATAATGTCAATTCAGTGTTTTCTATTTTAAAATAACAGTGCAATAGTAGTGCAATTTTATTCTGTTTGTTTTAAAAAGAATGCAGAAGAAAACTTTAGATATTTTTGACACAGATGCGACATGTATGGAAGACTAGAAGGAAAATATTTTTTAATTTCTATGTATGTTTTTTTTGTTTCGATAAATTTCACAACATACACTTAATAAAACATCATTATTTAAATTGTAACTTCTACATATATTTTCATAAGCCAATCTGAATACAAATTAGAGTCTTTATAAAATTTGATGTAGGCACAGCATTGTGAAATAAATATCCTAAAATTAGACTTTTCTACATTGTAGTAAAAACTAACATAAAAGTTATAGAGCAGAATTGTTCTCTCTAATACTTGTATGTTATTCCTTAATCGGTTTACATTAAATTGTAAAAGTAAAAGCAGAGTAGAAACCTTCAAAGTGCGTCTCACAGTGACTGAGGGTGTTGGAGAGGTGATGACAAAGATGGTTAGACTGACAGACGGAAAGAAAGTGACTCCTGTGGAGAGCTGCTAATCCCAAAGTTAAGTAGATTACTATTGCAGCCTGGTGCTCCATACCAGTCTGTCTGAAGGAAATGGAGCTGCTATAAGCTGCTAAGTTGCTGTGCATTGGGAAACTGTGTGTACCAGAAAAGTGGCCAGTACCGCTCACCTCCTGGACTCTTTTTACCAGCGGTGTTTATCACCTGTCTATCATAGCCGAGTTCTACTTCCTGTCAAGCTCTGTTCGTCAGAATCCACACCTGTTTTCAGGGAGCCTTAGGCTTATCGAAACAATTTTTAAATGAAGGTTTAAGCAATTTTTCTGATGTGTGGAAAGTCTGCCATCAAGCTTAATTTACTTCCAGATTCAAGGTAAATTATTCCTTTGCTTAATGTTTTGTTGCTACAGTTCTTTTATGCTAATCAAACTGGACGCAAGTTCTAAGTAAACTTTCAAAAGTAAAAATTTAAATCAATAATATTTAAAATTTATTTTCATTCATAAATTAAACATAGTATACAGTGCAAATGTGTTCATGCAACATTAAGTTTGAAGTTACAAATGAAAAATTTCAAAGTTAAAAGGCACATTTGTATCCAATCCTATTTAATGTATAGAACCATCTTGTGCTGAAACTGCAGCTGGTATTTTTTTTTTTAGGTTTCGTCTCATTAGCTTTGCGCATTCAGAGACTGAAGTCTTTGCCTATTATTATCATTATTTTCAAAATTGCTAAAGCTCAGTCAGATTGTATGGAGGGCATTTGTGAGCATAAAGTCTTGCTGAAGATTTTCAGTTCAACTAAGCTCTGGACTTTGACACTCAGAATAGCAGAATAACAACAAACTACTTGGAGTAGGGTTGACTCACCTCTCTTTGTAAAACAATAAGTGTTTTCTATTGTCACACACAGACTCCAGTCGTCATTTTTTACTACCCTCCATTGTCTTCTTTCACAGAGCTGTAGCTGCTGTTTATTTGCAGATCAGTTACCAACAAAGACATATGCTGCAAGTTTTTCCATTGAAATCTATGTACAAATCATATTTAGTCATGGTATAGTTCAATCTGCGCTTAGTTTCACATTAACATGTTGTTACAATGATTGGAATCAGAGTTGCTGTCTCAGAGGATGACAACAAAACAAGCTTGTATCTACCCTGCTGACCGGGGTAATGTCCCACTTTTTAAACGGCCTCTTTATCTGTGTGACATTTGCTAAATGGAAACCTTTGAATTCGATGGGAACTTTCAGCTGTTGTGAGAGACAGATGCTTTTTTAAATGTTCTTACCAAAGATAAACAGGACTTGCTGGCTGACTGCAGTATTGATAGCTTTTAGTGATTATTTGGTTTTATTTGATTGGCCATTCACCTTTGACCCTAGCATATACCACTACCCCATGTTTAATAGACATGTTGATGCCAATTGAACACATACAGTGAGAATTGTGCCTAATTTCTGTCTAAACTATTATTATTATAAGTACTATATGTGTGTGTGTGTGTGTGTGTGTGTGTGTGTGTAGCATGTAGATTTAGAGGCTGATTGCTTAGTATTGCATTGAAAAGGTAAAAATATCTCACTTTGGCTATTTCACATTTTATTTCTTCTGTTATTTTTTTTCGTCAAGATGGGTTAGAATCTCATCTGTCAGTTTTCACTGATAACTCAATCTGTACTGTCCTTGGAGCATAGCCTTGCTATGTTTCATAATTTCCTACATAGTTCAGACAAGTGTTTTCATAGTTAAAAAAATAATACATTGAGAGGCTTCTTTATAAAATTTTGTATCTCATATTGAACACTTGTTTGGCATAGTAAAAGGCACATAACAAGGCTTCGGTAAGGAGCATATCTAAAACAGTTTAAAAGACAAATGTGAAAAATGTTGGTAAAATGGTATAAAAAGCATGGTTAAGGCGTAATTACAGAAAATGTAGATCAAATGGCTCAATGAAAGGTGGTTTTTAGCTAGTTTCATTAGCAGTTAGCGTAATTAGCACTCTAATCTTCAATGTTGGCCCTGTGCATTTTCTAAATTTTACATACTCTTGCTTTGTGTTTATGTTTTCCAAAAGGAAAACAACATTTCCTATTTGTTTGTCCCCCACGCCCTCCCATTGTAATTGGAGTTTGGAAACTAAAAAGAATAAAATAAATCTATGTTCTTTATTCCAACCGGTCCTCATGTTGCTGCTGAATCACAGCAGCCCATTTATTACTATTGCAATAATTTTGTATAATTTCTTGTTTTAAATGTAACAAACATACATTAACAACATAACAAACATCCATTGTGTGAAATCAAACTTTTAAGCACTAAAATGTTTTTGACAGAAGGTTACACTTTGCAGCAGATTACTCCAAAATAAGTTCAATAAGTTTTAACCTGCCAGATCTAAAAATAAATAGATAAATTAGTCTATCTAAAAAATAGATGAATAAGTCTATTGATATATTTTAAACATTTGTTTATAGACTGTAGATGTCTATGTAGATTTTAGTCCTTTTGTGTTCAACAGTCAAAATATGATGGCTAGGATCACAGGGCCTTCCTGTTACAAGAATTACATCAGATCATCCCCGTATTTTGTCTGGTTCTGACCTGGTTTCTTGTTTTAGAGACATGAGTCAGATTATAAAACATTAGTTTATTCATAACTAGTCCAGATATTCCCCAGCAGCCCACGTCAACACATAAATGGTTATCTGTAAAAAGCACCAAATGTTTTGAGCCGCAGACGCTTATACTTACTGATATGTCTGTATATCAGACATCTCGGTCTGATGAGATGTGTTTGGGGTTAGACTACAGCCAAGGTAATGTTTGTAAGATCCCAATGTACCTTCATCAGACTTATAAGTTTTTGGTGTGAAGAGAAACATAGGAGTTTCTCACGATGTTGCATACAAGTGCATTATGTTGAGGATAAAAGTCACCCATCAGCTATAAAAAGAAGGTGGGAACTTATCTTGAAGATACAGCAGTGCTTTAAGCAGTTTGACGTTTGGATAAAAGTCTATGCTGAGCAGCTCTGTAGTGTAATGTTACATTAATGTTGCTGCCAGTGCAATATGGCTGTAATGCTAGAGGTGATTCACAGTATGATCACTTCAGAAGTGTAAGAGCTTAACAACAAAAGTACAGATCAAAGCATCATTTAAAACCAATAAATTATCAGAATTGAGCTCAAAAGAAAATTAACTAATTAGCTGCAAGTGAACCATTTTGAAGCTGCAGTGTAACAAGACAGATGGAAATGCACATAAAAGAAATCCACCAACATCAGCAGGGTATGAGTTTCTTTTTACCTCCGTTTTGCCTTAAGCAAGTAAAGCACAGTGTGGAGTGTTTGAGATCAGAGGATTGACCTGAGCTCTGGAGAAAATTCTCACTTTTACCTTCAAAAACCTGAGCTTCGTTTCCCACTTTATTGTGGCTAACTTTTCACTTTGTACTTTGATATGCTATCTATTTTTTCTCTGCAGCATTTTTTGTCTGAATCTGATTCCCAATGAAAGAGAACATCTGTCATTTTCTCTTTGGACAAACGTAGCTTCAAAGACTTTTTGTTTCAAAAAGGTATATTTTTAATCTTATTATCTGCTTTTAAAAACAATGCAAATACAGATTATGATGAATTTACTTTTAAGATTTTAGGGTTTTCTGGCTCTAAAGCAGTCATTCTATTGTCATCCCCCTTTGTGATGCAAGATGTTACTACTGTGGCTGTGTATGAAATGGACATGTGTTATCAAACAGCACGAAATCTCTTCTTTGGAGTATAATAAAAAAAACCCCCCAAAAACGACTGCCTGTTGTTTAGCTGTAGTGCATATGTTGTCTGGGCCCATTTACATAAATGATGCGCTCTTTATAAGACCTTTAACTGTTTGCAGTCAGATGTTGACTTGGTGTGCTTTCTCTTCTCTTTGTCTTTGTTGGACACAGACAGCCATCTATCACAACCTGATCTGAGCTCCTATGTCTGCATTTATGTTAATGATTTAGGGTCTCTTTGGGACACTGAAGGGAGGACGTGGCACGTGGTAACCAAGGGTCAGCTGGGACTGTCGCAGAGCAGCAGCTGTTAAAGAAGTGACTGGGAGGAGGCCATAGGAAGGAGGAATATGTGAGAGTACAAAGAGGGGAGTGGAAGGGGAGGTGTTAGATTGATGAATGATGGAGGAGATGGAGGCGATGTGGAGCACGGAAAGAAGGAGGAGAGGGTGTCAATGTTACGTTTGTTACAAGTCATGCCAACACGAAGGGGAAATATCCTGTTTTATTTTCTGAATGTGTTAGGTAAACTTATCTTTCTCACATAATTTGGCTGAGTTTGAAGTAAAAAGCTTTAAAAAGTTAATACAGACAGTGAAATTCTGCTACAAAAGCTGGTCAGGAGATTAAAATGCAAACATAAATAAAACATTCTGACAAAGCAGAGAACCGTGCAATGAACTGATAATGTAATGGTGTAACTGAAGCGGATGAAAGAGCGAAAACTCAATGACTGCTGTACAAAGTCAGATTGTGTCTCATTAAATGAGCTTTCCTATGGCGAAACAAGACAAGGAAATGATGCTCCAATGGAGGGAGAGATACTGAGGGGGGAAATGAGAGCTGCAGATCACTGTCTGTCCCTCCTGCTGCCTCCATTTACCATCATTGATCGTACAGCCAGGCTGAATTGATGCCTACCTGCTGTACTCAGACGGTCTGTGTCTGTATTAATGTGTACAAGTGATGGGAGCAGGGTGCTTGCATGTTTCAGTGGATGGCTGAGTGTTGCACTTCTCATATTTCTCTATCTAATAAATGCCCTTACAGATATAGAGATATGGGAAAAGCCCTGCTACGTGAGGACATGTTGCCACAAGAGGGTTAGCAACATCAGTGAAGCTGTCAAAATATTCAGACTCTACTTAATTGTTATTTTAACATCTGCCACTTTGGCACAAAACACTTGGGATATGAGAAGCCATTCACAACAGTGTTACCTGGATCTCCCTGAAAATATTAGAAAAATATTTTCTTTTTTTTTTTTCCCTGCAATGTTCAGACAGCTTCTTATGCATCAAAACTCCTACTACTTTAATGTAAAGGTTTATAGCAACAGTTGATCTGCTTTGTTTTATGGCATCTGTGGTGGAGCATGTTGACATCTCCCCTGTAGAAAGAAAGCACAAGTTGTATAAGGCGACAGATTAGACCAAAATTAAATTCTTTGGCCTAAATGCAATTCACAATTTGAACCGGAAAATGTCTGAATACACCCAGCCTACAGTTATACTTGGTGGTGGCAGCATCATGCTTTTCCTTAGGGTTAGTGAAGCCGGTCAGAGCTGATTTATGGGGCTAACTACATTTGGACTCCTGCAAGAAAACCCTGTTAGAGGCTGAAAAAACCTTAAGACTTGGACAGATGTTCACCTGCCAGCCAAGCAGTCAAATTGCTTTCAGTCAAAGCCTATACATGTTTTAGAATGGCCTAGTCAAAGTGCATATCTAAATGGAGTTGAAAAACTGTGGTTTGCAAGACTTGACAATGGATGTTTCCAGACACTCTCCACCTAATCTCACTGATTTTAGCAACTATTTTGCCAAAACCCCTTCAGTCTCCATTCATGTGAAACTGTTGGGGACGTGACTCTTGCAGCTGTGATTGCAAAGAAATGTGGTTATATGAAGTATTAAAACTTTCCTTCCACAAATTGTGGAGTGCAATGTGTTTTTCTCACATGGAATCGCTACAAAAACATGTTATTAAAGTTTGTTTAAAATTGACAAAATGAGGAGAAGAGAGTTTACATAAATCTTTTGTGAGATCAGGTGAAAAGGAAGCTTTATTTACGTAAACATATTTGATTTGACATTGTTGGTCCCTTTAGAGTTTGGCAATTAACACATTTTATGAGTTTGGTCTTTACAGAAGCCCTGTTAAAATCCCATATTGCTATCATTATCAAGGCTTTTATGCAGGACACCTTGATTGCCAATGTTTGGATCGGTGCTTGAGAAAAACATCTGATTGTTTTGCCACCAAAAAAAAAAAGCTGGTGTGTCCTTGATCAGCCTGCTTTTATTGTTCACCATCCAAACTGGCATTGCTCCTTTCGGTCTCTCGTTCAGCCATCTGTACACGGTAATTGTACCATTTACCATTTCCACCCCCCACCCTTTTGACCGCCAGTAGTTTTTTTAACTCTGCCTCACCCATTTCCTTTCTTCTTCATGTCTGCTCTCCACTTCCAGCAGTGCATCCTTTGCACTCTCTCTCTGAGTGCCTCTCCGTGTGGGCGATGTAGATAGTTGGGTGGCTTTGTGCTTGACACGTGTTTTGGAAGGGGGTGCGCACAAAGACACACACACCCACAAATACACCCCAACATACACAGTCACATACACGTCCAGTTTGTATTATCTGTTAGATGCTCAGCTGTGAGGCCCCTGGCCCTAATGCCCTGTGTGTGGGGTGAGGACAGGACCCCCATTGTCCCGTAGATTAACCACCACACACTCAAATACACACCCACATGCTTCCCCAGACCCCCATGGGGTCTCTTAAATGTGGATGTGCCTTCAGGCAGAAAATCACGGGGCAATTTCCAGCAGGGTCCAGCCAAGGACCTGGGGAGGGGGGTGCTGGAGTCTTTCGGTTTGAAGATTTACATATTGTTCGATCTTTTGTTTGTTATTTGGGGTGACAGAAGTTAGTCTGTAGCCTTTTGTTCTTCTGTACTTTAATAAAAAACATCCAGGATATTGGAATAAGAGTCTAAATGGTGTTGTGAATTGACAATGCAAACATCTGTTTAACCATAAATTGAATTACTGTCTTTCTGTATGTCATTGGTTTTAAGGTGCAAATGTTACATTCATGCAACACACGGTTGTAAAATAGCAACAGGAACGATGCAGTTAAAGAAGCAAGAATTTTAGTTTAGTTGATACATAAGCTAAAAGGTGATGCATAATCTTCAGCAACTTTGCCTAAATGTTTTGATAGAGAGGTGGATACTTAATGTCCACAAGTATAAATTAACATTTAGTACATTAGTTAAAAAGAAAAGCATCACGAAGAGAAAAATGATATGCAAGTTGCTCTGGACTAAAGCCGCAGGACCAGGCAACCATCAAAAGACTGTGACTTATAGTCAGGAAAATACGGTAATACCAGAGAGCAATCCATCAGGGACATTATAGGATGCCCCATCTGTAACTATATATCTCATGATGATATATGTCTAATGTAAGAAGACAATGAAATTGCTGTATTTCACCAGATGTTAAGCTCCTTCCCTTTGTGTCTGAGAATGTGGTAGTTCAGTTACAGTGTTTTCTTTGACGTCACCCAGCCACTAAATGTGTCCTCTCTGTTAATTGCAGATGTGTGAGAACAGAAGTCAGGCAAACCATGAATTACTGTCTCAAAGCTGTATTGCTGCATGTCATGTTTGGACCCCTGAGTTGATGTGATGTAATGATATGACAGTCGTATTCTTGGACTTGAGGTTTCGTGGGCAGTTTGGTTTTCTGGTAGTGATGGCACTCCTGAGCGAAGAAGGAGGAAGTAAAGTGGTTGGGTCTGAGTTCTTTATGGCTTGCTTTAGTCTTTATTACCACTTCCTGTATATGCATGTCTGTGTTAATGCTTTTCTGAATGCTATGCAGAGAACTACTTAGAAGAAGCCTAATTGCACATGTTCAGATTTGGGTGAATTTACAACATGACAAAAGTAAAAGGTGACTGTGAGAACATTAGACTGGAGCAAAAGGGAGTGGCACTGAAAGTTATGTTAATTGCAAAGAAAACAAACGGAGACATCTTGCATTTACTTTTTAACATTTTTCTATATGAGCATGTGACCTTAGTCTTAACTCCTGCATGGTATTTAAATATCTGCTTGTTTACATCGGTCTTTCATACACGTCTGAACAAAATTCCCTCATATTTTCTAAGAGTACTTATCTAGCTGAAGCAACTCAGAATGTTAGACGTACTCTGTGATTTCTCTCACCATGTAGTGGCACCAGTTCCATTAGGTCCTGGAGGTTGGAAGCTAAATCAATAAATGAACTGGACCTTGCAGACTTTGGGGAAGAACATTTTATTGTATATTCGTTTCACCTGCAAGCGGTTTTAACTTTGTAGCTGATTCGTGTAAAGCGATGTGACACCCTAGACGTGACTGGCCTCCTGCATCTTGATGCCAATATTGTGCACATGCTGTGCAAGTGCTAGGCATGCGGCACGTGCAGGGGTTTAAGAGTGTGTGTGCACATGTGTGTGTCGCAGTTGCAGACGGGGGAGGGTCAGGTTGGTGTGGTTGGTTGGCTCTGTGTGAGCTCTTTGTAAAACCGGAGGGGGAGCCGGAGAGGAGAGGGAGGTGAACCAGGTGTTTCTCTCAGCTGCCGGCTGGTCTGGTTGCTGTTGGTAACTTTGCTTGATGAGATCAGAGGGATCAGCTTTCAGGCTTCCATGTCTCGTGCTCGCACTCCCTTCTCTCCCTCTCTGCTCAGTGGCTCTTTCTCGGAAAGACTGAAGTGGAACTGTAACTGGAGTTGGGCTTAGAGTGTGTTCAGAGCTGCTGGTTGTCCACTGTAAGCGTCATGACTGTGCTGCCTTGGAAACCCTCAATGGAGTTGGAGCAGAAGCGAGCCTGGGGGAGGTGAGGGAGAAGCGATAGCCTTAGGACAGATAAGCTCCAGGGAGGGAGAGGAGAGAGAGAGAGGGGGAGGAAGGAGGTGGGCAGCTGTCTGAGTAAAGAGTCTTTCTCTTTCAGTTGTGGTCAGAGTTGCGAGCCGCTTGTCTCTTCTTTGCACTGTCTTCTCTATTTGCGACTGTGTGAAGGAGATATGCTGCTTTTTGTATGAAGGAGTTTGATGTTTCTTCATACCATCGTTAGACATTCATGGACTCGGACTGAGCTGCAACATGAGGTGAGATATGAAAAGTCATTACAGACAGTTTGAGATATTCTGCTATCTGAAAAGGTGAGGTGAATCTTTTTTTGAATGAGGTTACTTCTGTTTGGTGTCAGTTTTTCCAATTACGCACGCAGTGCTTTAGACTTAAAAGCAGAACTCTCACGACTTCTTTTTTGTTTTGTTTACATTAGAGGAGACCAGCCTTGCTCTGTTGCTTTTGAAGATAAACTCAGTCTTGTCTCCACTAGCCCTTGGTACCTTTCTATGAGCTCCTCCTCACTCCATTTCACCTCACTTCACTTATCTTCTGCTGCCTTTAATTCCGCTAATGGTCCGAAGGTCTCAGCTGGCCAGCTGGGATACCCCCGGTGTGTATATGTGTGTATGTGCTGTTGTTTGGAGCAGACCCATGTTGAGTGCTCTCGTATAAGCTACCCGTGGATTTCCTCTGCTCACATACAATAATAGGATGGATCCTGGCGTCTATTTTTAAACGCCTTGTTTTTGTATTTGTAAGAGACACCTCCGATGTGAGTGCGTGCTCCGCACCGTCTGCGGCAGCTTTTCTCACAGGACTGTGTTTAGTCTATGGATTGCGCTGGGAATGTGTGTTTGTTTGGTTCGTTCGGGGATAAAGCCGTATCAGCTCTCTTTTTTAGACTTCATCCTTTTGTTTTGTCAGCTGCTGACCTCTGTTTCTTTCACTGTTATTCTTTCTTTCTCTTTCCATGTCCTCCATTGTTTGTTTTCATTCACTCTCTTTATTCATGGGTATCCATGTGCAACGTTCAACCACCCACAGTCTGTGCCTGATTTTTTTTCTCTTAATTGTTTTACATTAGTTACTCCCTTCCTTTTACATGTTTCTTTTAATTGAGATTTCTTCCAACCCTTTCATTTTCAGTTCTTTGCCTGGTCGCATTTTGAAGACTGTGAAAAGATTTCTTCAAAGTGTTATTTGTTCATGTGCTGGTGCGTGTTTGCGTGTACAGAGTTGTGTGAATTTACAGTTCCTTGTGCTTCTCTTTGTTAAGAACAGTTCTGGTTACCAAGATGTGGAAAGAAAAGAGATGCTTCAAAAACTCTTGCTCCCCGAAGAACATGATTTGGATTAATTTTTGTTTATGATTGACAAATTAAATATATCAGACTTATCTTTCAGTGGCAAACAAACATAGACTTTTTTGTTTGAAACACTCTGGTAAAGCCTTTCTACGCATATGTAGCTTATGCAAGTTGATCATAGCCATCCAAGCTGCCGGTGTTTGTTTCCTTTTATTTTCTTACTTCTACAAATATTCTGTGACATGAGCATTATACCTTATGGTGCCATACTTCTTGCACATGTGCATTACTGCTACAAAATCAAAAAAGGAATAATCAGATTTTGCAGCAGTGATTGAATAATAATGACTCAACATATGCCATGCAGACACTCTCTCTGCTAGAAGAAAAATTTATTTACCTCAGCATGCTAAGTGTTTAGAGCAGTTCAAGCAGATGAATGTCACACCTGTTTTCCGTTAAGCCCAGCTAATAATTGTCTGACCATTCATCCTCAAAATATTCCTCCTTATTGATATTGTTCAAGTGATTGCTGATATTCCTAATCCTTTATGCTCCAGGAAGACAGAGGTTGAATGAATAAAAACGTAAATATAACAGTAGTTTTTTTATTTTATTTAGCTTCTCTGTTGTCTGCAGAAGGTCTTTGTTTCTTGTTTCTAAATATCCAAGGTTATCTTCTCAGTTCATTGTAGAAATATGAGAAACTTCTGTTTCTTTGAATGTTTTCGAAAAACTGTGCTTTCTCCTTTTCAAGATTAAAATAACTTCAAAGAAGGTCATGCTTCGTAGCGGTGGGCTCACTCCGCAGCACCAAAAATGTTCAGATGGCGGAGAACTGCAACAGGCTTTCCCCGTACATTTAAACTTTAAGTAGTCTCCTAAATCAACTATTGACAGTCCTTACTCTGTTTCACAAAATGTACTTCTTTCCTGCAATTTTTGATCCATCCAAAATGCATTTTTGCAGATATACCAACATTTATTAAGATGAGAAATAGTGTGACAGCTGTTTAAATGTCCACCTCTGATCTACATTCAGTTTGTTAGCACAGAATAAGTTAAAGCAAATCTTTTAGTATGTGGGTTGGTTCTTACTATATTTTCACCCTGGAAATATCAGCTTGTAGCTTTTAGCTGTAAGTAATGAAGACAGCCTTGCAGAGCTGCTTACATAATCACTGGTGTTTCTTAATAAGAATTATAAATGATTTATTAGTTACTACAAGAACCATTAATTTATGCAGCATTGATAAGATGTAATTGATAATCTTATGCCAGTTTATTAAATTAATCTTATTAAACTGTAAAAATGTACCATTACATGAATCACTGTGAGATTCAGGGTTAAATTTACTATTCAGTGTTGAGGAAAAACTGTTTGACCCATTATGGATTTCTTCTGTTTTTGCTATTTTCATCCATCCATTATCCAACACTCTTATCCTGGTGGGATTGTGAGGGGTGCCCATCTCCAGTGGTCAGCGCCTGAGAGGCGGGGTCACCCTGGACGGGTCGCCAGTCCATCGCTGAGTAACACAAAGACAGACAGGACAAACAACCATGCACGCACACACCCACACCTAAGGAGAATTTAGAAAGACCAATTAACCTGACAGTCATGTTTTTAGAAGCCGGACCATCTGGAGAGAACCTACGCATGCACAGGGAGAACATGCAAACTCCATGCAAAAAAGACCCCAGACTGGGATTCGAACCCAGGACCTTGTTGCTGCAAGGCAGCAGTGCTACCAAGTGTGCAAATGTTTTTTCATCACACTTCAATATTTCACATCATCTAACCACCTTTAGATTTGATTCTGTACATACAGCAATTTTCAAATGATCATTTTTCATCGGTTTAATGGATAAAACAAATCTGCCTGTTTTTTGTTAATACAAAAATGTATTACAAATTACTACACAGTAGTTTTTGCAGTAGGCAGAAATTAGTCTTGCACTGCTCTTGATAAAATTTAGCCCACTCTTCTTTGTAGAGTTGTTTTATTTTCAAAAGAATTTGAAGCTCTTTTTTATTCATGGCTTTCACTATTATTTGCTGAGTCCAAAAACTTTATTAGCTTTTTAAGCCTTTCAGACTGATACATATCAGTAAGTTTTCTTTCTCTTTTTTTTTTTTTTTTTTTTTTTAGATCCGGCCATTATGCGTTTGCTTTTATCCCACTTCAGGTTGTCAGACAGGTTCTGTTTAAGTGATTTCTTGGTTCTATAAACCTGGCAGTAATCAGGCCTGTGTGTGGCTTACTATGAAATTGAATTAAAATATATAGTTCACCACAGTAAATTTCTGATTTAACAAGGAATTAAATTATTTTTTACACAAGGCCAGTTTGGTTTGGATAATCAAGGAAACATCCTGTGAAAATGACTTTTATTTCTACTTAGTCAGATGAAATTCTGATCTTAAATTTTTAAGTGTGACAAAACAAAAAACTGAAAAATCTGTGTACCATGGCAAAAAATACATTTACATGGTGTTAATACGGGACATTTAGTGTCTCCACTTTACTCGCCATCTACCTGTCGATATGTGTTCTGCTCTGAGACAACCATCCAGTAAAACGGTCTCTGACCCAAATACGGCTTTCAGCACCCAAGAGTTGAGACATTTCTTCAGTTGCATTTGACTTGTGGGGGCGTGACACGTTTCATCACTTATTCAAGTGCTTCAGTGCTAAACAAGAAACAAGCGAGGCAGCAGGAGTGCGTCGCATCCATACAGACTTTGATTCGGTTTCATTACCTTAGAGGCTGTGAATCTGCCACCGTTATTCCTGAGAGCTTTATGGATGGCATCTCCAAGGCCTTTTCTGTGTCTTCGTGTGTGTGTGTGTGTGTGTGTTTGTGAGAGATGAACAGGTTTAGGCCAATTCCCGTTAAAGGGGTACTTGATCATAGCAGCACTAATAGTCCTCCCTCAGGGTACCATGGATTTTAAGGTGTCTGGGCATAAAAGTATCTGAACTCTTGAGAAGAAAGCATAGTTTTGTGTTTGTGCTCATACATCGGTTGTATTTCTTTTTACTTCATCCTACATTAAGTATTTTGGTCAAAATTTCTCTTTCACTTCCTTGATAAGGAGGGATTCAGTTCACTATTTAAGGGAAATAACTTTGTGGAGGATCTGATGAATACAAGAGGAAGATGTGGGGTTGGAACATGATTCATTAGGGAGACGTCTGCTTTTGGAGTTACTTTATAAAGAGTTCAGACTGTAGTGGAACAGAGAAGGAAAGGAATTATGCTTCGGGAACACATAAAAAAAAAATATGCATTGGGGGAAACTTCACCAAAGGCAGGCGGAAACTGCATAATTTTATCTCTGTCTGACTGGCTCTGTCACTGTGTGTCAGCATGAGTACTGATTTGCAGCCGCGAGTGAATTCGCTTGTGTCCTATGTTTTGCAGATGGTGCTTTTACTGAATGCTGAACTTGCATTGATTTCCTCCTGCTGGACGCTGGGGCATTTGGTGACAGGCCCGAGATAAGTTGTACCAACTGATAGGGAGGCAGCTCCGCAGAAGTCTCCATGGATTTATTGATACGTAGGCCAGGGAACAGAAAACACGTGTAAGGTAACAAGAAAGAGAGTTTGGAAAGAATTAAAGTGTGGAGAGGAAGAAAAGTTTTTGAATAGAATCCACGTGAGGTGATTGTTAAAATAAAAGTCACATTTTTAAAAGGAAAATAACACCCTAAAGTCATTTCTTTCTTTATGATTTTATTTAACATTTTCATCCTCTGTTAGAGTTACAGTTCTTTGAAAAAGCATAGATTCCAGATTTTTCTGACTTTTTTTTTACACACTTGAATATTTCAGTTCATCAAACAAAATTTTTAATCAAAGATAACCTGAGAAAATACAAAAATCAGTTTACAAAAAATGTATTTATTAAGCTAAGAGGTTGCTGTAACCAACTTGCACATATATGTGAAAAACAAAAACTACCAAATAAAATTAATATCAAATTGAGTCACTCTTGGCAGTAATAACAGCCATTTAATATTTCTGATAACGAGGTGTTAGTCCTTATATCAGCATGCAGGAGTTTTTGCCCACTTTTCTTTATAAATGGTTTTAAGCCAGCCAGATTGAAGGACAGAACATGAACAGACAGCTGAGGTTGTGGCACAGCAATCCAATGCCTTTTAAGAGTAGAAACATTTTTATCAAAGCCTTAGAGTGCACTTCTGTATGTAGCTGAAGATATTTTCTGGAGCTGGGTGGTGTTTGTCTCTTTAGCTGCTCAGGGATTCTTTTAGTCGGAATGAATGTCAGCAATGTTGAGAGGCAGGCAGCTTGTTTAATGTAGTGGCACATCTGTTGCTATGAAGACACGCTGTATAATATAAATATAGATGTGTGTTTGTCAGTGTGTGTGGGGTTGCGTGTGAGCTCTGGTGTGTCGACATTGGTGCCCAGATGTCGTCCCAGGAGTGGAAGATGGAAGAATGGTCCGTTTAGTGATTCAGTAGTCACACATCATTCTGCGATTCAGTACTACACTTCTGGTTTATTTGTCTTTGAACTTATCTTAAGTGAATCAAGCCTCTAAAGCTATGGTAAAATGACTATATTTAGGTGGAGGAACTGATTTCATAAAATGTATTCTGTTTGCCCTTTGCCTGTTCTCTTATTTGGGACGGCAAACGAATCAAAGACGTCAGATTTTTATTTATTTTTTTCCTTCTACCTTCAAAATTATATACTACTTTATATCGGCCTACCAGATGAAAAATGTTTATGTTTATAGTTGTGATGTAATGCGTTTTTCAAGAAATTATGAACATACTCTGTTTGACCTACCAAAAATATTCTGTATTTTAAAATAATTTTTTATGACTTGGCAATCCTTTATAAATAAAATACCTGTTTGCCTGAACATTTTGGCCATGTTGCATAAAGGATTGTTGAATCAATAGAAAGATTTTACAGAAAATTATTAGTTTTAGAGGTTTCTTTGCTTTATTAGTTTTAAAAGATTTTCTGTCAAAGCAGGAACTGAGTCTGCAACTTAGCCTGGTCTAGAGGGCCTAGTTTAAATGTTATATTGTTTTCACTGTCTTGTGAAGTTCAAATAAATTTATTTACATAAATGAAAAATTTTGTTTTTTTTTCAAGTCGGGTAAGATGGAGAAGACACTGATGGACAGAAATAAGCAGCAACGGCCGGGGCAAAGGGCAGACTTGCTGGGTTGGGCTTGTAACCCGTTGATAGCTGCTTGCAGTTCTAGTTTCTTTTGTACTTCTGAAACCTGAAAGTTACAGTCAATCCATCTTTTTTTGCTTAAGATGACTAATTAACTCTTTGTCTGGGCTGACAGTCAGCTGCTTACTAAAAACGTTGTGTGTAAGGACGTATGAGTGGTACCGACTGACTCATCTGATTACTGGCAGTGGAAAAATAGGAATTTCCAAAGATGTCAAAATTATTATTGTGTTCTTTAAGGGGGCAAATACAATAGCAGTTTCCTGTTGTTACTGTCGGCAGGTGGCAGGGATATCGCTCTAGATAAGCTGACTCAAGCACAAATGTAAATACAATGTTCTTGACTGAGACAAGAAACAGGAAGGCTGAATCACAGTGCAACTTTATGGGCTCATTCTTTGTGTTATTTCGGGTCCCTGGTTGGTTTTAATTGAACAGCTGAGACCCGACTAGGAGGTTTTAGTCCCTTCCTGTACTGGAATGTTACGGTCTCTATTGAACAAAAAATTTTCAAGTACGTTTATATTTTATTTCAATATTTCAAGCTGATATCTGACCTTTTGCAGCAGTGCAGGTGAAAAGAGTGTTTTGTCTCACTGTGTTGAGCTTCTATATTTGTGTGTGTTTGTGTGTTCAAATCCTGTCAGAAGCTCACTGGACAAGTTTCAATAAAACACTGTGCAAGTTAGACAGCCGCTCAGAGTCCCCTCTTCCGATCTTACAGTGGTGCACACGCGCCGTCATCACAATCTCTCAGTCTGCTGAAGCTTGTTAGTACGGGTACAGCAGGAGAGGCCAGATGAAGCCAGCCCACTCACCAGGTGCACATTACAGCCTGTCTGCCCTGTCGTTGCCTTCTCATTTCAGTCTGAGCCACTTTTTGATAGAGATTGTACTAAACTTACCAATTTCTGACAGCTTGCGTCCTGTCTCTAATCACTTTGGTTTAGTTTCTGTGTTCCTCATTCCTTTTGAACGTTTGATAGGAAAGTAAATCTATAGAGAAGAAAGATTCCTCTCCCCTTTATGTGATAACTTGTGATCTCTAAGGAGCAGCTGTAATCAATTTATTGAACATTACCTGTTATTTGTATTCATATGTGGGTGATGTCCACTCCAGAAACCTGAAAACTTCATTTTTGATATTGTGTTTTCTGGGCAGAACCATTCCTTCCCCACAAATGTTGTGACCATCGAGATCCGAAGAGTTCAGCTGCAGCCTCATCTTATCAGATTAAAGCTTCAACAGCAATCACTGGAACATTTCAAAGGTTAAAAATGAAAAATTTAGAAATCTAACTATTGCCATTGGTAAGCTTTGCAACAGTGAGACTGTCTTGTGAAGGTCCATTTGCGTCTACCAATTGTACCACTTTGCTCAAAACTTTGATAATGAGAAACATCTTTATAATCCATCAGTTCATATTAAACCAGGTATTGATGAAATAGTACCAGAGATGATTTCTAAATACTGACAGACTTCAGCTTTTTGGTTTGCTATCTCTTTCTGTTCTGTTTCATTTTAATTTTTTACCATTAACTTAACTAGTGCTGTGATTTTCTTTACATGTATTGGTTACTGGTGTTGTTTCGGACACCTGGTATGAATTTTATGTTAGTGGGTTTATTAGAAAAACTGAAACTGAGGAAAACATTGACCTGATCATACAGGTACAGCAGCAGCAGGATAGAGGGGAGAATGAAGGAGCTAATCGGGAGAACTGACAAGACGGAGGGAGGTCGGCAAAGTAAACAACAGATGGCATAAGCACGTTCCTGCTATTTGCAGCAGCAGACGATGCGCCAGCCCAACACCGGCCTCCTGAGAAGTTACTATGCAACCATGACCGTTATGACACGGGATCAAAGGTCAAGTGCTTCGTTGATGATAGTTTAACATGCCAAATTGTCAGCCACATGCCAGGCCAGACCCGACCAAACCAAACCAAGGCTTGTGTAGAAACACATTGTAAGTTTTGAAGTTTGGCACTGATAAGTCCAGAATCTTACATGCAGCTTCCTCTCTTTACCTACCTGTCAGCTGGGCTGACACACACACAAAGAGGCAGCTGTCTGTTTTGTGTGTGTGGGGGGTGAATGTGTGTGTGTGTTCCTGTCCTCTCACTCTTAGCGGTGAGCGGAGTAGTGGCAGACATTAGTCATGATGGCTGCCAGCTGCAATGACCTTATTCATGGTGGAAAAATGATAGAGAAAGAATGACGAAAATGAAAGCAGCAAAGATGAAACACTTTTGTTTGCACTTTGGCTGACTTTCTAAGGACCACTTTTAGTTTTAGTTTTGACATGTTCGTTTGAGTACATTAGAGCTCTCTGTCTGTCTGTCTGGACCGGGTTTTGGTTTCATGTTTAAGCTGTTCTCTATAAGTGGTTTGTCAAAGTAAGGTGACACATTATTAAATTCTCCCATATACAACCAACCACATACATCGAGTGATTGGAGATGCATTAAAAAGAACATATTCATTTTGTAATTTGCCATTACTTATGTTAGTGATTGGTTAAGTGTATATTGTTAAATGCATGGGCTCCTGTTTATTTACCTAACCTGTAAGAGGTTTCTAAAAAAACTGTTTCTTTCATATTTATTGGCACTGAATAGTGTATTTGCAGCAAGTATAAAAAGCTGATGTTAAGTGATTATTTAGCTTGGCTATCTGTTTAGGTAGCTAGCCTGCTTCCAACTTTCTTTACAGTCAGAGGGAAATATTTCCAAACAGACAAATTTATCTTTCTTGTAAGCAAGAGAAAAGTAAAAGGCTTGTGCCTAACTGGACTTATTCAGTGGAACGGGATTTGCATTTGTCTAAGTCACTCTTAAAAATGGAAAAAACAAGAGAATATGCCCTTCATGTAAGTGAAGTAAGTGAAGCACTGAGTTATCGTCATAACGGCTACAGGAAAATGGCTACGTACTTTTTGAAAATTATTTCAAAAGTTTAACACCATTAAAACTCTAATGGTAAGGCCTAAAAAAGGACCCAGCTTTATCTTGCCACCACAAACACAAAGGAGGATGGTTAGAGAGGAGAAGAAACATTTTAAAATCTCACGGCTAGAGACCTACAACATTTCTTTTTTTTAGAATGAGTTAAATTCTAGAAGATTTATTTACAGGATTGTGGAGGACAGAATTTCTTTGTTCACTCAAAGCAAACGTCACACATAAATGAGGAATGAATTGCTCATATCTAGGTGTCAGACAGTCTGGTTAGGTCTTAAGTTTCAGTGTTACAACCACAGATACGTTAGAACAAAAAGATTTAAAAAAAAAATACATCATTGCTGTTTTGCAGTTAATGGTGTGTGGTAAACACCACCACCAGACACACACACTCACTTGTGTCATCCACTTCTGCCTAAGTGTGAGTGTTTTTCCTGCAAAGAGGAAGCTTCAGCTGCCATTCCTGGAAGAGATCTCTGCACCAGTTTAACGACACAGAGCTGCGTGTGGGTGGGTGTGAGATCATCTTTGTTCTGCCTTCGTATGCTAAAATTAAGCATTGAACACCAATTATATGTTGACTGAAATAATAGATCTCGGACTATCCGAGAAAAACCTAATATCCTTAATTCTGGCACCTTGTGCCGTTGGTGGTGACTTTGACTGAATAAAAAGAAATGTTACGTAAACCATCTTTTCTCAGTTAGTGTAATGATTTTTAATGTGAAACGAGGAAGAATAACACTTTTACTTCTGGTTTTGATGTCTGCAGAACTGATACTTTGTTAAAAGGTAACCTAAAACTTTTAAGACCCACAGATGAAACTCAAATGTTACACTGAAAATGACTCAAAGACAGAATTAATTCTAAAAATAAGACTACATTAGTATCTGTGGTTTTTCCTCAGAAATATCTGATATTTTGTACAGGACCTTCAAGGTTATCAGCTGGTTACAACATATTATGGCGGCCTTCTATGCAGATTAGGATTAGCATCTAGATGACTTTTTCAACTGTGTTACACACAAAGGATTGGAGATGAATTATTACGCAGTGCTTTTGTTTTCCTTCTGTTGTTGTTTTTGCTGGCTCAGGCAATGCTCATTAAAATTAGATTAGCTAAAAGTGAGTTTGCCAGCTTCAGATGTGGCCGATGTTGCACAACTGGGTAGTTTTCACGGAGCAAAAACGAATATGTCATTATTGGTATGTAGGTTTGGAAATCATGGGATAAAAAGTGCTGTTTGAATTTGTAGTTGTTCATGTGTTTGTGTTTCTTGATTTCTCATCCTAATGACTGAAAACAGAATTACAAATATGGGTTACAAAATGTTTCACCAACACTATCAGGACATTTGGTTTAAATGTGTTTTTTGTGTAATCGTTTTATAGAGTTCTCCTTTTCATTTGTGTTCATGCTCGTAGCTTATATTTAGCAATATAAAGTGCATATATAAAAGTGTGAAAGAAAAGTTGAAAAGTAATGATGTTACTTTTTTTACACCAAATTCTCAAATCAGTACCCAGTCAAGACAAAAGTGGTGATAGCAAAGTTTCCAGCTCCTGTTTGAGTTCAGAAAGTGAAGATTTATGTGAAGATTTAACCAGTGAGGAGGAATGAGGTAGAGGTTCTGAGAGCAGTAAAACACTCTCCTTCATTGGGCTCATAGAACAATGTGTGAAAGCTAAAGCTAAGTGGCAAAATAAAGTGAAAGGGGTTATTAATTATTGTAATTAATTAGTGGACATCAGCAGACATTTGGAATGATGGAGAACACAAAAACTTCTGGAAATAATAAAAAAGTGCTCCAAGATGAAATATTTTCTTATCTGGTCAACTTTGTGCACACAATTATTACTGGCAGTTGACTGCCTGCCATGTTTCTCATGTTTCCTGTGTAGTTGGCATTTGTAGCAAAAGTGCTTTGTTGTCTTTCACTGGTGTCATTATGCAGTCTCCATTTGACATATTCCCTAAAAGAACAAACTTTTATTTCTCAAGAAAACAGTCTGTGTCCAATGTACATCATCCCTATTTGTTGCACACTTCCTGTTTTCAAGAAACGCTTTCCTACAGTTTCTTTTCTTTGTTGTAAATGCTTTTAAATCTACTCATTTGCTTTAGTTTTATGGCTGTAAAATAGGAGATGTGTTTCTTGGATTAGTTTTGCATGACTGTAGTTTGCTAAAAGTAGATTAAATAACAATTTATTTTGTCTTTTTTTTCTTATAATTTTCTGACAGGACCAGATGCAGCTCACAATGAAGACATTTGTGGCATGAAACCAGATCTGCCACTCATTTCCTCCCACTTCATTTCCTTCCATCACCCTTCACTTAGTAACTCTAACTTCAGCAACGCTGCATTGATGAGGTAACGTCGAGCTCCCGCTCCGCAGCACCTACCTGCACATATACCACATTGCCTTCCTCCCCTTCTCCTCCCACCAACTCTTTCATCACAGCCATGGGTCAGAAGATTTCAGGCAGCATTAAATCGGTGGATGGTCGCGGGGAAAGTGGCGGCTCCCCGTCGTACCGACCTACGGCTCATCGCCGCCAACACCTGGAGCTAAGGGGTCCAGATTTCTCCAAGCCACCCAGGCTGGATCTCCTGTTGGACATGCCATGCGCTGGACTGGAGACGCAGCTCCATCACGCGTGGAATCCAGACGACCGCTCCCTCAACATCTTCATCAAAGAGGACGACAAGTTGACATTTCACCGACACCCAGTTGCTCAAAGCACGGACTGCATCAGAGGACGGGTTGGATACACAAGGGGTCTTCATGTGTGGAAGATCCACTGGCCTTCGCGGCAGCGAGGCACCCACGCTGTGGTGGGTGTGGCAACCTCGGAAGCTCCTCTACATTCTGTTGGGTACACCGCTTTAGTGGGTTCGGACTGTGAGTCCTGGGGCTGGGATCTGGGACGAAACAGACTCTACCATGACAGTAAGAACCGGTCCCACAGTTCGCTGCCTTCGTATCCTTGTTTCCTTGAGCCAGACGAGTCATTCACACTCCCGGACTCTCTCCTAGTGATTCTGGACATGGATGAAGGAACGCTTAGCTTTATGGTGGACGGGCAGTATCTAGGAGTTGCATTTCGAGGCCTGAAAGGAAGGAAGCTGTATCCCATCGTGAGTGCCGTATGGGGACATTGTGAAATAACCATGAAGTATATCAACGGCTTGGATCGTAAGTAATCACATTTATGACACAACATGAATACTTTCAGGGAGAAAATTTCCTAATAGTCTATTTCTATTACTATTTCATTTAAATAGATTTTAAAATAAATTAGACTTGATTTAAAAGAAGTAACCACAACTGAACTAAACTTACTCAATGACATTTAACATTACCACATTCCTAAAATGATGGCCTAAGTCATTTTTTTTCCAAAAGTAATTTTTGCCAAAAGGTGAGTTAGGCAATAAAAAAAGACTATTTTTCTTAAGAGTGATCACTCTTAGCAAAAAATGATCTGGCCCATTATTTTAGGAAGGTGACGATATGTTGACACTGGAAAAAGAAACTCAGTGATTGCGACATGTTCTCGCGTGTCAGAGATTGTGGTGAGGTTATTAATTGCATGTGAAACTCTGTAAACTCTGCGATTGTGTACTCTACATGCTTGATTTAGCAGCAGACAGGCAAAAAGTTAATTTTAGTCCAATGGTGGAACTGAAATTCACTCGTTCTGCAATAGGGGCTTATTTCACACACTTACCTTTCAGTTGTATGCAGTAGTGTTTAACTTGTTTCAAAGCTTATATAAAAATATGATTTATGGGTTATTCAAGGAGTTTAGTTATGTTTTTATGTTAAAAATTTCCATAAATAGACATTTGTAGAGGGTTGCACAGTGGCGCAGTTGGTAGAGCTGCTCTGGGTTCGATTCCCATCCCGGGGTCTTTCTGCATGGAGTTTGCATGTTCTCCCTGTGCATGCGTGGGTTCTCTCCTGGTTCTCCGGCTTCCACAGTCCAAAAACATGACTGTCAGGTTAATTGGCCTCTGTGTGTGTGCATGGTTGTTCGTCCTGTCTGTCTCTGTGTTGCCCTCCGACAGACTGGTGACCTGTCCAGGGTGTGCCCCGCCTCTCACCCGGAACGGGGCTGGAGATAGGCACCAGCACCCCTACCGACCCCACTAAGGGACAAGGGTGTAATGAAAATGGATGGATGGACATTTGTACATTAATTAAGAGAACTAAAGTTCTCTTGCAATGGTCCGCTAAATGGAGTTTCTGGGTAGTTTTTCCAAATACAATGCCTTACAAGAACACTCTTAGAAAATAAAATCTGAAAAGTCCTACATTTTTATTTAGCCTTCCTAAAAGTCAGTACTTGGCAAACTTATCTTCTGTGCTATGACTCTGCCAGTCTCATCCATATACTGAAATTTATGTCCATTCTTTTGTGTAAAATAAGTCTTTCCAAAGATGTATCAATTTGACCTGGCATGGAACTTTAACTAGGTCATTCTAACACAGAAATAAGCTTTGATCTAAATCAGTCTAATGTACCTGTGGCTGATTACAGGCATATGGTTGGTAACCCAGGTTTTCCCTGTATTTAGCTCTATCCAATCAGGTCTGGGATGTAGTAGGACAAAACATGATATATTGAATTTCTTAAAAAGCAATTAGTCCTGACAACCTGTTATTAATTGCCCTTATCTGATCTTTCAAAAGGCTTTGTTTTTAAAAATGATGTATTTTAGCTGTTTTAATGGCCATCTACTCCATCATGAGGAGATGCATTTATTCTGGAACATTCGCTGTTTGTGGAAATACTGCTGCTGATGTTTTTTTTTTTTTTCACAAATGTCAATATATGTTTTTCTCATGAGACTTCCGCTCTCTGTCTTCATGTTCGTGTTCTGAGAGAAGAGCCAAGCTCTTTCTTGTATCACAGTCTAAACAGCGATGTTTTTCAAAAGCCTGGTTAGACACACATCATGGATAAATACAGATGGACCTGCACCTGCTATGATGGGAGAGTGTGTGTCATGAAAACAAACCCAAGATCCGACTCTGGTTGTCTCTGAGTTTGCAGAACCCCATGGGTCTTGTTTGATATCAAAACAGTGTTGTTTTTTTTTCTATTACTCATCACAGAGCAAAGAGGAAACCCATTCCTCTTTGTAGTTTGTTATGTCTGGTTTCTTTTTGTCCAGCCATCTCGAGTTTCTCTCTGAAAAAGTCCTCAGAGAACCACTGCTCTCCAAGGACTCCATGTCACCAACAACATGTTTTTATACTCTGAAAAAGAGGTCACAAATCTCATCGCAGCTTTAAATTGGATGTTTTTGCCTCTTAAATTGGAGACGACAAACTAAAATATGAATCAGAACAAGAGAAAACCTTAGACCGTAGAGATAACTTAAAGTACATAGTTGAAATGCTTAGAGAGCGCATCATCACATCTAGTTTTCCATTTAAGGAGCCACCTACAGGATTTCATAGTGACTCTGTGTCATGGGCCATCAGGGAGAATATGAGAAAAATCAAGTCTTTTCAAAGCTCTCGCTTCAACGAGCGTATGGGCTTCATGCTGTGAAATGAGGTCTGCTTGAAAATATGCAAAGTTTAATGCAGGTCGGTTCATCTTGATATGCAAGAAGAGATTTCAAAAGGAGAGAAGACCAAAAGCATAGAAATGTTACTCATATATTTGTGGTTAAAGTAAATGAGAAAGATTAACTGTGATTAACATCACAGTTAATCTGCAAATGTTGGAACTGAGTCCTATCTAACGAGTTCTTTGCAAATATATATATATATTTATTCACATATTGTCATATTATAGCTATAATCTTCAGTATATTTTGGTGAGATTTGAGGTAATGGACCAACAGAGAGTAGTGCAAAAGTGTGGAGTGGAACAGTATCAATAGTTATTTTTTTATTAAAAGAAGAAAAACAGCTAAAAAAATCTACTGTGCACTTCTATGGAGCTCCCATGATTGCATGCTTTGTGGACACGTTTTACTTTGCAATTACAACCTCAACTTTCCATGGAGTTCACGTCTACCAGTTGTGAACACCTGGATTTAATTACTCAATATTAAGGTGACGCAGGTTGAGTAAAGTTATTGAACTGGATTTGCTTTAGTGGTGTTAGAGTAAAAAGGCTCAGGATAAAGTCACTTCACGCCGCAGTTTTTCAAAACATGTTGAATTTTTTTCCACCTCGCAATTAGGAAATAAATGTGTTTATTTAATCACATAAGCACCAAATTAAACAGGTTAATGTTTGTCTTCGATTCGCATGAAACTGTATCTTCCCTAGAAAATTTACAAACATGTTATGCAAATTCTGAGATGGAAAACAAAACAGATGAGATGGCATGTGTTTGTCTGCGTGAGAAAGGACAGATGGAGGCAAAAGCTATGTTGAACAAGGACTAAGTAAAGTAAAATCTCCTTGGATCTTCAGCTCCAAAATGATAATTTAGTGTTCTTTCTTCATTCTGTGATTGAGCTTTGGGAGGGGGATGTTTTATTTATTCTTTACCGGGACAACATTCAAGTCTTTCTTCACCTTTCCTTTCAGAGAACTGCATTACAGTAATTGCCCACCTCCCTTGTGTTGTCCTGATCTTACAGCTTGCATTACGTTTTGTTTAAATGGAAGCCTGCGCTCGGCGTTGCTCGTTGCGAGTGTTTTTAGGAGGCAAATAAACAAACCGCAAAGCTTCTGAAATGGCACCGCAGGGATCAGTGCAAACTGAAGGCAGCAGAGTTCAGGAACACAAATGACAGTTTTCCTCATTAAAGCTGAAGAGCAGATTATTTACCACATATATATACCGTTCTCATTTTAAAAAAAAAATGTCAGGGTGGAAATAAGTAGACATAAGCTCTCTTTATTCCTGCAGGGCCCAACAGGGTAAGTTTACAGTTGGTGTGTTCAGTCATTATGATTGAATCAGCCTGTCTGCCTTGTTGATGACTCAGATAGTGAGAATGAAGTCATAACTGCTGTCTGCTTTTGGAGAATATGAATGTTTGTGAAGGCCAACCATGAGCAGACATTGCATCACATTCTGCAGTTTATCTCATGATTATTGCCTCTCCTGATGAGTTTTAGAGTTGCGATCTCAATCAAGGTAACTGCGGATGTGTGTGTCTGCTCCTGAAACAGCTGCCTCAGTCCTTCGCTGATGTCCTCATCCAACATGCCTTCCTGTGAGGAGAGTGTTTGCAGAGTATTGCCGCTGAAGGGGAAATAACATGACTGTGGGGTATTAACAAAAGATTTACCGACGCGCCGGCTGCTTATGACACAGTTTGTTTTTCTCATCACTCCAGCTCAGGCCCCCGTTGCACCATTATTATCATTTTGCTCCACCTCGGATCATTTCTCCTGTTCCTGCAGCAACGCGGCACCAGAAGTAAAGACAAGAGCCTTTCAGGCCCATGTTTGGATTTCTAAGTCCCTTTAAAGCTCGAGAGGCAGAGAGGTTGGTTTAATGTGCGCTAATGCAGGGAGATGTAGAGAGGAGTTGCATTGAAATTAGTCGTAAATTGGATTTAAATTATTTATGCTTTGCGTAATCCAAGTTCAAGGCATTTCTCTTGCTTCATATTTGCAGCGAGGTAATTTCAGCTGCCCAGATGGACTGTTTTCCTTAATTGATGATGCTTTACCTCTTTTGTGAGTTAATTTGACGGCTTCTATCAAATTAATGTGTAAACATTTCTTCATCCAAGTCTGTCTTTTTTTATTCCTCTCATCTTGTGTTGTGTACATACTTTTAATTGCAAGTGTTTGATTTGCTTCATTAGGAACCATCTTTGTGGGGACACGTTGTGGAAAACTTGCACACACAGAGGGACTAAAACTACCTTTCCTGTTGGTAGCTATGAAATGTTGCAAACCTACTCACTCAGCTGGAGTAATGTTATTTTCTCGTGGAATCCCTTTTCAGCCTCAGACACCACCATGACCACATGACAGGGGTAGTGATTGTTGCCTCACAGACTGTTGGGGAAGCAGAGGAAACGGTGTGGAGCACAGAAGTTGGGTCATAAAAGCAATGAGGACAGTTGAGAGGGAGAGAAAAACTGACCTAATCAGCTCCAAGCCAGGCGATAAACAAAAAGATAACAGCAAGAAAGATTATAGGGAGGCAGAATTTAAAAGCGAGCTGTTTAAGATTTGCTGCTGTGTGTGATTATTATGTGGAGTGAGGCAAGTGTTACAGACACTCGGGTTTCAGAGCCTATATGTGTTCCTATCACTTGCAAAAATATTCATACCCCTTGAATATTTTCACACTTTGTCCAAATATTGCCACAAAATGCAATGCATTCGATGACATGATGAATCAATACAAAGAAGAATACAACTGTGAAAAAGAAAAAGTCATGACTTCTATTAGTTTAAGTCTAAAAATCTTAAATGTTTTGGCGTGTTTATCTCTCACTTTAAGGCCCTTTTAAAGCTAAACATAAAATATGTACCTCTATGCAGACGTGGTTTTCTGTCCGTCTTCTGTATTCATTCCATTCATATCATTTAGTCTGTCATTACTAGAGAGGTTTTGGATGTGGACCCATTATGTGAGAAATACCAATGATAATCATAGGGGGGCACTGTGGTGCAGTATAGCTCATGTACAGTCAGGGAAATGAGCAAAAAAGAAGATGATGACATAAGTGGCAGAATTTCTCCATCTACATTTCACTGAGTATTTATTGACTCAATATTTCTGTTCCCATTTTTGCCATTTTCCTCTGAAATCGGAGGCTTTCTCAAAACCGCCCACTTTCTAACGACCATTTCTGCTTTGTAACCACATTGAAATATGAGGGCAGGGAATGTTTGACAACTTTTCAAAAGGGTGGTCCTATTTACATGTGTAAAGGCTGCAAAAAGGGGACCTTCACTCTGATATCCCTCAGCAAAATAACTCCACTGCACATCACTGTGAGCACAACATCCTCATGGGTAGCACATTGTGGTGGCAGTATCATGGTGTGGGTATGCTTCTCGTCACCAGGAGAACTGAAATGTTCAGAGGAAAATCCTGAAAACGGTTGCAGGCTGCAGAAGACTTTAGACTGCAGGACATCAACCCCACAAGATACATTTCTAATGAAAATCAGTAGAAAAACCTTTAAAAATCTCCAAGCCAGGCGATAAATAAAAAGATAACAGCAAGAATGTTCTAATGCTCTCTATCCAATACAATTTGTACTTTGTTGATTATATGTAGCTTGGTTAATTTGTTGTCTTTTGCATGAAGACATGGTCTTAAAGAGAGGGGCACCCGTCAAGCTAAGTTCTTCACCAAGTTGGTGAAATAAAGAGACTGAGACGGAGAAGATGATTAAGAATCATTCTGAAAACTGGATCTTTTAACACCAGCTCATTTCCTCTGGGTTTGGTCTCCGCTCTTGGATTTCATTCTTTTCCAAAGAAGGGAGGCTCATCAGTACCTGAGTCATAAATAGTCCAGTGAGGAGCAGCGACTCAGCTTTCTCGTGGCAGCCTGACATCGAGCTCGCACTGAGAGTTTTACAACAACTGCTGGCTTTGCGATATGTGGGTCAGTGGGTTAGTGCTTTAGATTAACTTCGCTGCTAGCCTCAGGCGTAATGGCTGCACTTGGCCGTTAATGCTTCTCTGATTTGTGTCCCTCTGCCTTTTACTGTCAAGTGTCTGTGCTTATTTCTCTTAAGCTGTTATTTTGCTTTTCTTCTTTTCTTTGAAGTGTTGGCTCTTGAGAACATGTCGGCCCTGCAGACTCTCACTATTAGCCATCCATTGTCCAGATTCACACCGCTAGTGCAGAAATCTGACAAAAGCGTAATGCTGGTAATGCACTGGGATCTTGTGTCAGTCTGAGCTGCAAGTGGACATATACCATTAGCAGCAGAGACAAATGTGTCATAATCTTGTGTAAAGAATGCTTCATTTGAACATTGTCTGATAGACGACAGAATGGATGGCAGGTGATTTTAGTTGATAGCTGTTCATAGTGTACGTCCTGAAAAATCTCTATGACTCGTCTGATTTGGAAGCGTGCTTGTATTTGAGTGATGGATGGATTCCTTTAGTTTCTTCATGAGTGGAAATAATTTAAAACAGCTTTATTTGATTTTGCTATGACAAAAGTAGTCATAGGAATGTGTAGTTGCCGTCTTTCAGCCGTCTGATACATTCCCATGTTTCACACAATTAGAGAAAACCCCTGTCCCTTCGCCACTCTCTCTGATCTTTTAAAACCCATAAATAGAACGATGGAGAATTTAAGCCATTTTGAAGCTGTCACATTTTGAAACCTTTTGTTTGCCTTGATACCAGAAACGGCCTGACTGCTGGGACTGAAAGTGGTTAAAGATACAGCATTAATTAAGTTATTTTTTTCTTGTTGAGCTTTAGTTGTTTATTTTTTCTTTGGAGCTCAGAGAGTCCGTCATTAATTTTTAAGAAGACTAGATTTACTGACGCATTCCAGAAATGTGCTGCTGTCACTGTGATTGGTGTGAACATTTAAGCTATCTTTCTTGGATTACCCCCCGTTTGGTTTTTGCTGCTTCAGTGTTTTTCCTCTCCATCCTCGTTGACCTCATCACAGTAATGGGACCTTATTGATCCCAACACCTCAAGGCTGAATCATGTACACCTGCTTTTCCTAATGAGAACTGTAACTGGCGCTTGACTTTCATGTTGATTAACCTAATGCAGGATAACTGTCAGTAGAAACAAACAACACTAAATTAACACGGGGTGACGTACTCCATTTTTACTCTGTCGTATTGTGTTGTTATTCACAGATGGAGCTGTTGCTATGGCACTCCGAATGTAAATGCATTGTAAATATCCTCCAAGTTCTTAAAAGCTGCGTTGTGAAAACATCACGGCAATGCAGCTGAAAGGAGAACGGTTTCCTCTTCTCCGCTAATGAGCAAGCAGCATGTATCTGAGTCTAAGGGACGAGGCTGGGAAATGGCAGCCAATTGTTTGTAGACACGCGTCATTCTTCAGTTCATTAGAAAGAGATGCTTGGTGTGTAACTCTAGGTAGATAATCAACATAGGGTCTGTGAATTAACTCTATGTTAAAGGTGAAAAATCTCTGGGACAAACCCAGAGTTAGTGGTTTCATCAATCATTGCCTTCTATTTTTCTATTAAGTTAAAAATGTTATTGCACGTGATATAGTTATACTTTGTCATAAAGGGGGTTTTGGTATGCACATATGTAATTTTACATATACCTCATTAGATTAGATTAACTGTATTTGACTAGTATGTGCTGTTGTGAACTTCTATTAGCCTCCCAAAGCCTAATAGAGCAATACCTGGTGTTTGCTCTGCGATTGTTTGTTTTACGTAAGGTTCAAATGTAATCAGTCTAACAAATGTCAAATAAATACTTTTACTACACTGAATCACTGTGAACACAAGATTTATTTCCCACTTAGTGTTCATAATAACCAAATAATTATTGACATTAGCATAATTGCTCATAACCTGAGCTAGAGACAAAATCTCAAATGAGGATGGATAAACATCAGGGATGAATGGAAGAAAGCACCAGATGGTGAGAAAGGAAAAATCTTAGAAAAAACTAAATAAAATAATTGGGAGCTCACGGTTGAAAAGATGGATTTAAAATGCTAAAATCCTGACTGCTGTTGATTGTTCAGCTTTAATTGCTTACCTGAGGGAGCTGACCGGCTAGCATTTCCTTAATACACCCACCAGTGATGTTTGTACCTTCTGTTTAAAAGCATCGTTTTTGTGTGCAGCCAATTTAATTGCAATTAACATCCAGAATTCATTCATTAACAGCAATTAAAATCAGGGCGTTTTGGATCCCTGCTGCTTTGTCATCAGTGATGCAGCCCATCGACCGGCCCTGGGGATCCACAGAAATGTATGCATCCAGGAAAAACTCCGGAGCTGAAATCTGTTTTGAAAGCTTAGCAGTTGCTTGTTGCTTACCCATAAATCCCACGTTTAATGCTATCGCAGACAAGACTAGAAATGTGAGCCCTGCTTTCCCCAGGTACAGGTGGCCTTTTTATAGCTGTTTGGCAGGCTCAAAATGAAGTAAAAATAAAAAGTAGAAATAGCAGACTTTACACTTCAGTGTTTGGGGACCACTTCATCAGAACGACATCGTTTTGAGTTTTTAAATCTGCCACCGGCACTCTCACACATAAGCCCACATGTCTTATTATCATGGTTATCTAATCAGTCTGCGGCCTTGTAATGAATGAGGAGGGGTAATGAATGAGAGCAAGATAATCCTCACCAATCTTCTCCTGCTTCACTCTTTGTTCAGTCAGCTTTAGGCTCAGCCTCTAATCAGCGCCACAGTTTGGCCTCCTGACATCGCCAGTGCACCAACAGGCTGGATGCTTTGTGTTGTTGCATGATGTGTTTATGTATCAAGGTCCCTCAGCCTTCTTTCTTTTTTACTCCTTCTCACCGAGTTCATTTATTTAACTATGTCATTTAATTCACTCTGCTACTTTTTGTAGCCCAGTTGAATTTCCTGTTTGCTTTCTTTTAACATTTATTAAAGAACCTTTTGAGGACCAGGTAGAATGAGGCTATTATTGGGACAGGAATCCTCTTCATAGAAATATGAAAGAGGAATGTAACTTTTTTTTTTTTTTTTTTTTTTTTTTACATAACTAAAAAGTACACCATTAACATTTTAAATTGTGAAAGCTTATTGAGATTTCCATATTTATATACCGTATTTTTCGGACTATAAGCCGCTACTTTTTTCCCACTCTTTGAACCATGCTGCTTGTAGCCCGCTGCGGCTTTTCTGTGGACTTTTCTTCAACCACCAGGGGGCTCTGTAGCAGGAAGTGAATCATTGGAAGTCAAAATTGGAAATCAAAGAAGAAAGTGCTAATTTTCATTTAGAACAAGCACATGCTATCAGCAGGCATGACGGAGAAATTTCTTCAAAGCTTTTAAGTGCAGCTTTTAAGTTGATGAGTATCGATCTGGCAGTACAGGAGGGAAATCGAGCCATTGCACGTAAGGTCGGCGTGAACGAAACCATGGTTCGGCGTTGGAGACGGAGCGCTGCGTCCTGCTGTCCCCTGTTGCGTTCTTGTGGAAAAACCGAGAGCGGCGGAGATACCAGCGGCTTATTTATGTACGTTTCCAGTTTTTTTTTTTTTTTTTACAAATATAGGTGCGGCTTATAGTATGGTGCGCTTTATAGTCCGGAAAATACAGTACGTCCATTTTTATATTTTCTGTCTCGTTATTACACGGCAATTATTTAACAGGAGAGGAATGTACGAACGCAAACGTATACAGCATGTGTGCATTAGCACATTACTTCATGTAACATGCTTTGGTCAGTGAATCAACATCCTGTCACAAACAGTATCATTTAAGAGCAAAAGATGATTTAACACACAGCAAAAGTCCACCTTAATTTTTGTATGTACGAATTATTCACAACTAAGAAAGTGGTGGAATCACCAAAGTCAGCTATCGTCATTTGCTTCTGGGAAAACAGGCAGTTTTTATTGCTCAGTTTTTACAGTGAAAATGTTACCACACTTTCTCTAATAAACAAACATGAAGTATAACTAGTTAAAGGGAATAGCTAATGATTGGAAAATAAATAACTTCATCAAATGCTCTCTCTCTCTTCCTTCCTGGAAAGTTAATCAGTTCACATGCAAAATTTGGAGAGACTGAGGGAAAGAAAAAAAATAAAAATAAAAAAATCTTTTACAATGCCACCTTTGGTCACTGCTATGAAGGCCCTCCTGTGGTCTGATGTCAGACTGTGGTGCCTGTGGAGTTTGGACCTCAACAGATCCGGTTCTCATGCTCTTTCCTCCACTTCTGCGAAAGAGGAATAGCTGGATTCACAGCTGTAGGACCTGGAAGGTCACCCTCAGATTGACTGGTGGTGATTGGCTCTCTACACTAGCTCTGAATGGTGATGGTTCCCTCCTTCCGGCCTCTGAACTGAATTTTATGCGAGTCGAAAGGCTATCTTGCAGTAAGATTCAAGATTTTGGTGAGTAGAAATAATGTAACTGGACGTTAAACAAGTGAATGAAACTTGTTTGCTGGACATTTTGGTGGATGTTGTCTCTGGATCTCCCTACCATCTCCCTATCCACTCTATTCCTGTACTACACTGAGCCAGCTCTCAGAAGCACGCTGGAATCAGACAATGTTTTTGCCATGTCTATGTTTGGTAGCTGACAGGAAAAATCTGCTCTGTCTTCCAAACATGTTTACATTTCAGGGAGACAACATTTCAAATCAGATAATAAAAATATCATCCAGGATATTCTTACATATCTTCACCTCCACCGGGAATATTCTCGGGCAAGCAAAGTAGTTTTGAGCTTAGCAAAAAACAAACACAATTACTTTAAAAAGAATTCAAATTTAACATGTTCAGAAGTAAATTTTAGACTATCGCAATAGCACAGGCCCACAGAGTCTGCAATGAAATGACTGGAACACTGCTCATGCATTTACAAGGCAGTGTTCTGCTGGAAGAAATAAATGCGCTTACTGAATATTACTTAAACTTGCTTTTAACCCAGACAAAGTACAAGACATGGAGTCAAAGTTGAACATAAGTGTGGGAGGTTTTAGGAGGCAAACAGAATCCAAAAGTTCTATTTGTAACAGAAAGAAAAGAGGGAGCAGAGATATTAGTTTTGCTAAAAGCTTCTTGTTGTTACTGTTACAGCTGAATAAAGTCAAATGAATGAAACCGAAACATTATGTAATAGTGACTTTGAGGATGGACTCCATTTCAAACCCTTTCAGACCCATTGTTGCGCTTTCCTTCTTTGTCATGGTGCTTTTTTTTCTTGGAACAAATTTGTGTCTTTTTTTGTTGCTTTTTATTTTCTTGACCAGCCTGTGAGCTCTGCAGCAACAAGCTGCAGTGTTTGATTAAGAAAGATCCTCGGTTTTTTTCCTCTTTATTTAGGGAAACAGCATAGAGAGACAAGGATATTTGCTGGACTTTGAATGCCTCACCTGCTAGCGGTGTGATTATCAGCTTTTTTTCCTCAGCCGTTGTGTAGGTGGAGTTTCTTCAGCAGAAAACTCGGTTTCCTTTTTTAAAGACAGGAGGAGTGTTTTGGAAAGTGGTTTCCAAAGCAGATTTGGCACAAACCCTCTGTTACAGAAACATTAAACACAAAATCGAACTTCAAACAGTTACATAATTACTATTTTTCACACAATATAATATGCCTTTAATTTCTTTTTTGGGTTTCAGCAGTCAACAAGATTGTTTTGAGCCTTTGTTTTTCCATCTAAAATATTTGATCGTGTATCTTGTTGCATTTATATGTAATAGAGGATGCCCTCACCCACGCAGAAAAACTGGAAGGAGCACAAATCATAAAAATACAGTGAATCCTTTCTGTGAGAGTATTATTTTACCATCTGGCGCCAACGCTATCCTGCCATTTTCCGATCTCAGGATCTGCTGTGGAAATCATCTCCGACCATCTTCTTCTTTGTTTTCCCTCAATTTGTTCTCCACCAGTGCCAAGGAGACGTTTTGTGATCAGTCATTTGCATTATTAAAAAAAAAAAAATACCAATCTGAGTGTGTGCATTTAAAAATAATACCTTGGTAAAACTGTGTAGCTGATCATCTTTTGTCAAAGCTGCAAGAAAAGCAGCGTATGGGAGCTGCAGATGCATTCTCTAAATGCACACACACTTTTTACTCCCCTCTTCTTCTGTTGGCCAGCCTTTCTCTTTTCTGTAGTACTAGCCATTCATCACTTAATCTCTACCTCCGTATTTGATTTTTCTGGCCTTGCTGCTCCCTTTCCCTTCATGGGCTTTGTGGAAAGCCAGCTACTGCGACGCGCTCTGTTGGCCTGGACCCTCGCAGTCTGGTCCAACCCAACGCTGCTGCTTTTTCAGGCTTCAGTCTGTAGATACTTATGATTATGGATTTATCTTCACTACAGCATTTACTGGACATTTTTCTTTTTTGTGCAAACTTTGGTATAAACCAGCAAAAACTGACATACTTTGTGCTTGTTGTTTATAAAGTTACTGTGTACATACTTCCTACCCGCTGATGTCATTCTGCTTTTATGTGTTCGTGGGCACTCAACTTTTCCGAAGAATTGATTTTTGATGAAAACTTTATCAGTGAGCTTTAATCCCCTGTGACTGTGTGTGTGAGAGCGAGAGATTGATGGCTGTAATAAACCAAGGACATCTATCGAGGTGTGCGCTGGAGCAAAAAGAGTAGAGGATGTGATCATGCAGTGATTCACTGTTGTGAAGTTACACTGCAGGTCAGCGGCTTTGAGTTGAAGATTGTATGATTTGTTTATGAGTCTTAGGGTTGGTAAAGGTGAATCGGTACGGGAAGACTGTGCGTGTGTGTTTTATATATATATATCTATATATACATACACTTTGCACACTTTATGTATATATAAACAAAAGTGAAGCATATTTGACCTCATACTTGCTGTCCAAAAGAGCTACTGAGAACCAGGGAGGACGTTATTTGTAGCCTCCTGTTAAACTGTTTTTGGTAACAGTCTATTAGGAGCTCACTGTTTGAATGGAAACTCCATTTCCCTATTAAATACTTTCCCTTTTGCTTCCTCGCATTACTCGAGTGTCACTTTACTTTAATGGAAATGGACTCTCAGCCTGTAATGGTCTTGTTAAAACCCAAGACAGGCGGCTGCTGTCATTTTGTGGCCCTTGTATATGCCTGTGTGACAGCTGTAACGATTGTGTGTAAAACAAAACAGGCTGTGCCCTCTGTGTTTCACAAGAGCTGTTATGGAATTTCAAAAGTGACAAAATTCAATGTCAATAAATAATTATTGATAAATGTGTTATTCCGGATAACACATTTATCAATAATGATAATCAAAAAGTAACAGTGAAATAAATTTATTGTATTATATGTAGGGCTGAAACGATTCCTCGAATGATTTGAGTACTTCGATTATTAAGGAAAATTTACCTGCCTCGAAGCTTTGTTAATTTATGTTTTATTATTTAGCGCACTGTGCTCTGGCCGGGACATTATTTGCGTTACGCATAGCTCTGACTTCTGCCTCTGAGTTGTTGACAAAAGCTAAGTGTTCAAGGCATAACGTCCAATTTTCAAGTTCGACCCATAGGGATTTTATTGATTGATGATAATGCCCGGGTTTTCATCATTTTTGGGGGACTAATAAGCATCCTTAAAATGACTGGTGCAGCTTTTCTTCTCCTGAAGCTGCTGGTTGAAAGTGAATGGCTGGAAGAGCGTTGCAGGAGTATTTGTACAGGTGAACACAGAGGGCAGCTAAGTAATTGATGCTTACAGTCTAAGTGTAGCTTTACGGATGAACCGCACAATAATTTTTATATCATCCCGGTCTCAACAAACGGGTGGCGGAAATCATCGTGGCGGTACATGGCTGGTAGATGAGTTTCTGAGTGTGACGAACGAAGGTTTCGTAAATATCCCGTATTGCTCCCCCCTGTTCGTACTTACGTCCCCTGGTCTACCAGTACCCGAACTTAAGTTCGTCTGTCCCCTGGTCTATTTCCTCCCGTCCACCCCCATTTTACTTTCATTCGCTCATCCCCCACTCCCACCATCCCAAGGCCCCCCACTCCAGGCGACATTTCCCGTATTCTCAAACCCAAAGCTTGACAGGTATGGGGCAAGGTGAGAATTCATCTATTAAACCGACTGAAGATGAATACATCAACTAAAAGCTGGATCATAGACATTTTTTATAAGTGTCAGGCTGCCTCTTTATTATTAATTTGAATATAACTTCAGATCTTTGTATAACATTTCTTCTGGTTAACTTATAAAGTGAGCTATTATTGTTACAGGTACAAAAAGGTAACTGTCAGGGATGCTCAAAAATGAAAAACTGGACTGATATTGATATCCGATAGTAATTACATATATCAATATTTTATGTTATAATTTTTTTTTTATTCGATTACTCAATTAATAGTAAGAATAATCGATAGATTATTCAATTACTAAAATATTCGTTTACAACAGCTCTAGTTTGTAATGAAAAATTGTTTAAAAACTGCTTAAACTTTAAAATTCAAATAAAATACGCTGAAGTTTGTGTTCGTAATGCAACAAAAAGAAAAAAAAAACGTTTAAAATCAGTGGAAAAGCTGTGGTGCATCTCTCTGCTGCTCCTCTGTGAGGGGCAGCCAGTAAATACAGGGAGCCGCTTTATTGTTGTGAAACAAGTCGTCTAGTAGCTTTGCAGGAGAATCCTCAGCTATTTTGAGAGAGAGAGAGAAAAAAACCCCCAAAAAATAGAAGTTTAACAACACTTTATCATCGATCACACCATATACTGGTGAAAGGATCTAATATGAGCCGTTGTTCTGACCATCTGTGCTACCTCGTCAGATTTTCCTGCCGTAGCACGGATAAATAGATGTGAAACATTGATGTGAAACATTGATGTCACTCATCCTGTCAGTGACATCACTGGTGACTGTTTTTATTCCCAGATTTCACAGAGAAATTCATTTGCAGTTTTAGGTGTGACACAGACAGAAAAGTGACACAATGACAGAAAAGGATTTCTTTTGTGAAAACATAGACTAAAGTGCAATGGCGGAAAATGATTTCTTGTTGGCTACAGTAAATGTATTACAGCAGAGCCACGGGAAGATGAAGAAAGAAAACGAACAGCTTCAACAGACAGTGGAAAAGTTGAGGACGAAAATTGAGCTCCTCAAAGGAAGCAAAAACAATAATGCAAGTAGCTGGCAGGCAGAAAACAAGATGCTTGTCAATAAAAATAAATTTTATAAAAAAAAGATCAGGTCTCTAAATGTTGAGTTGGAGGAAGCCACATCTGCAGCTCAGTGCTTGAAAAGTGATTACGATGCCGTGGTAAGATCAAATGTGCTTCTGGAACGGACACTAAAGACAATACGGCAAAATACAGAGGATTCATTGAGGGAGCAGTCCGAAGAAAAGGAGAGACTTAAAGCAGAGAATAAAAAGCTCCATGAAGAAGTCTCTGCTTTGAAACTAAAACTACAAAGCATTAATTCCAGGGTGGCAGCAAAATCAGAGAATGTTCCTACAAGTAAAGAGACACCAAAAGAAATCGTGGAAGAGACCCCAGAAGAGAGCATGAGACCAACAATGCTCCACATTATCCATCCTCACTGACATTGTTCAGTCTGGAATGTGCGTCTTCCTCCTCACGTCTGTATTTTTGACAGCTTTTGCTTCTAAGGACAGTGGAGTATTGGGCGGTAATTTAAAAAGACGCGGGTTGATAGCAGCTTACTGGGCTGCGTAGTGACCGTCTCTAGGCGACCGTCTCTAGGCAACCGTGACGGCAGGGTCGGTCTGTAGCGTTCTGGGGTTCCTGTTTAGCTCCCGCCACGACGATTTAGCTGACCTTAATATTTCCTGTGTTTTATTTTGGTCATTATTGTTACATTTAGTGTTGATATGTGTGTGACAGGCGTGTCTATCGGACAATTGTGTATCGGTTTAATACGAGATGTGACATTTAACGATATTTTACGGAGGGCTGGTAATCATATTCAGGGGTACTGAGGTACAGTTTTACGGCAGCCTTTCTCCTCCGGGAGCTGCTGGTTCAGAGCGAATGGCAGGAAGAGCGCTGCAGGAGAGCGGATAGACTGAACACGGCGGGCAGCTGAGTAGTTGATGGTTACAGTTTAAGTGTAGCTTTACGGACAGACCGCACAATAATTTTCATATCATCCCGGTCTCAACAAACGGGTGGCGGAAATCATCGTGGCGGTACATGGCTGGTAGATGAGTTTCCCGCATTGCTCCCCCTGTTCTTACTTTCGTCCCCTGGTCTACCGGTATCAGGGCTTATGTTCGTCTGTTCCCTGGTCTATTTCCTCCCCTCAACCCCCATCTTACGTTCGTCCGCCTGCCCCCCACTCCCACCACCCTAAGCCCCCTCACTCCAGGCGACATTTCCCGTATTCTTATAATGTAAAAAATACAAACTAGTGAATTAAACAAAATTGCTTGCTTTCATTCGTCAGACCTGTGCACATACATCAATCAAGAAAAAAAAAAAACCAACAAAACATCACAGACATTGACTGTAGTGGTTTCATGTGTGCCTACTCCCATCAGACAGACTTATGGATGCATGTGTTTGCAGTTAAACTCTACAGTGGGAAGAGTTTAACTGTCTGCTTGAAGCATCTGTTACCTAGTTTTGTCCCATTTAAACTCTGTCAACAACATTTTGTCTGGAAACAGAATGCTCCTCAGACTTTATCAGCGTTGCAGCTGCTCTCCATGTCTAATTAAACCAGGCTGTTGGCGGAAAATAAAACATGTCTCCTCACTTGCATCTCTCGCATTTTAACGTGTATTTTTCCTTAAAAACAATAAAAACATGGTGACTTTTAACCTTCTAGTTTCTTAGTATTTCTTACGGTCACTCCCGAGTCTGAAAAGGAGTAATTCCTGTGTGAGGGATGAAGAGATTTTGTTCTGATTATGCGAGTTTAAAGCAGGCTCCTCTGATCCTGGCCAACATCCTGGGCTCAGGGTGGTTACAACATGACTGACCTTGTGTTGCATCTTGACAGCGAGCCAGAGAGGAGGATTAGCAGTTTTCTTTTAATTCGAGGAGACACAGTGAGAGTCTGAGGGCAAATGACTGCACAGTTTTTACACAATGAAACAAACAGCCTCAGTTGATAAAAACCTGTTTTCTATTTACAATTTAAATATCCAGAAGTAGAACGGGTGAGCATAATGTCAACATCTATCTTGTTTTCTCTGAAAATGTAAAAGAAAAAAAAATGACTTTTCTTCCCCCCCTCAAAATCAGAAATTGTTGCCCATAACTACCAGTGAGTCTTTTATGTCACTGTGGAGAGATTTGGCCTTCCTGTTTTGCTTCTTTTCTTTTTTTTTTTTTTTTTGCATAAATGTGTCAATTCAATTGCGACAGACTGGTGACCTGTCCAGGGTGTACCCCGCCTCTCGCCCGGAACGTTAGCTGGAGATAGGCACCCCTCCCAACCACAGTAAGGGAAAAGGGTGTTACAAAATGGATGGATGGATGGTGTCAATTCAATTACCTTGGAAGGATTTTCTGCAAGAGCGTCCTGTTTACAATGATGCCAGACAAGCTTAGTTGGGTACAAGACTGCACTTTAACTAGGCCAAATCAAAACCTTCACTTCTTTTGTTGAGTTGTTTTGAATACGAGTATGAGGGGCACCTGCTGGTTTGTTTGTGGATCATCATATGTGCTTGGATTTAAGATACCAAGGTGATGTCTGGACTTAAGCACAGAATATCCCATATATATCTTTAGCACAATATTAGTGAGTGCAGTACTCTTATTGAAACTTTTGGTTAAAATATTCCTAGTGTTATGAACTTGCATTTGACATGTTGATGGAATATTAATCCAGCTGGACAGTTTCAATGCAGCAGAGGCTCACACTGCATACAAAGGACATTGCCCAAAAGGTTAAAGGTCACAGAACCTAGGAAAAACAGACAACAGAGAGGAAGGATGAAAATAGGCAAATATTGCAAATGATATTGCAATATTCACCAATATTACCGCAAGATTTTCTAATATCTTCCATCTCTACGCAGGTATTTCCCTGTAGGATTTTCTGATAGTGAGCAGAATTAATGAGGCAGATTAAACCAGAGCAATGCGATTCATCACATTTTAACTCATAGTATAACAATGGGGTAATTATATGTTCCCACAAGGCAAAGTTGGTTTGGATTAGCCTTTTTTTTTCTATGAATAAATGAAATCATCATTTGAAGCCTTTTCCATGTACTTAGGTTATCTTTCTCTCATACTAAACTTTTTTTAAACCTCTGAAACATTTCTGTGTGACAGAAAAGCTCGAGGGGGGAATACTCAAAATGCTGCTAGTCTGCATGCTTTCAGCAGTGAAGTGTGTTTCCTAAAGCTGCTTTTGGTATATAATATTAGGAAGTGACAGCAGGGGTCCCTGTTGAACGGGAGTAAAACTCTTCCAGGCAGCTTCTGAAGCTCTATTTTAGGAACCTCAGTTGTTCTCTTGTTTGTTGCTGCTGGTTTACCGCTAAAGAGCTCTGGGATGTAGCGATATGCTTTTGTTTTCTGGCTTCAGAAGTCAAAGGTGGGGTCAGAAGCATTTTATATCACATTCTCACAATCTAAACCTGAAATAGTCACTTCTTCTTCATCAGAAATACCCCATTCGAGCTCTTATTTATTTTATGTATTTAGGATTAGCTCTTTACTCCTTTTAAATTTGTTTCTGTCAGTCTCTTTGTTCTCTCACTCTCCACCTCTATTACAGATCTTTTGTTTTGCCCTTTCTGACCTGCAACATGTTTCCCACCTGTCCTCTTTGCCCCTAAGCCTCCTGAGCTCTGCTATAACATCCTGTTCTCTGTCTTCCTCTGTCTTTATCTTCAGCTCCACATGCTCCTTCTTTATCCTCAGTCTCTGTCTTCAGGCTTCTGCCTCCAGCCTCTATTTGTGTCCTGGCTCCACTTGTTTGTGTCTGTAGTGTTCAGATTTTTTCCCCTTCCCGATTCCCACATTTGTGTGCGCCTCCGGCCCCTTTTAGCTGCTGTTCTCTGCAGCTCCATTCCTCCTTCAGCCTTTGTACATGTGAAAGGAGAGGTACCATCGCTTCACTCCCTTGCAGCATGTTCTCCTGACTCCACAGCTCTCTCGCCTGCTTCTGCTCACCACCATTACTTTGATCTGACTCCGTTTCTCTGCTTTTCAAACGTTATATTAAGACAGGACTCTCAGCAGCTGTTTACTTTTCCTTGGCTGACCTCCATGCCTGTGCCTCTACTCGACCCCTAATACTGTCCAACAGCTGCATCAGCTCTGCCTCTTCTAATGTCAGAAACTCTCCCCTGGTCTCCGCACAACATGTCGGACCCAACTGCACCAGCACAATCTGTAGTTATCATGAGGCTGGTGGAATGGGAAACCATGGTTATTAGGAATGAAATGTGTGAACATAGCCTTTAGTGTTTTCAGGTGCACTCCTCATTGATTCATCAATTATAGAAGTCGTGAATGGCGAAGAGGTAATGACTGTGATGCCTGAGAGGAAGGAGTGACTCATACCTGCCCTCTGGAATTCACTCATCTGCCTCACTTTGTAGAGATTTACTTCAGACTTCTGGCATATCTTTAATCTTCTGCTCACAATTTTTCTTTTTTTTATTTTTAGAAAAATTTTAATACATTTGTCCTACATGACACTGTAGTTGTCATTAACAACAAAATGCAAGCCCACTGCCAACATCAATATCGTCAGGTTAGGCAGGTAGTCATATTACTGTGCTTGATGGTGTTACGTTCAAAGTGTAGAACATTATTTGTCATCAATCTGATTGTAGTGTATCCAGGTCTCCACTCTACTCTTCTAAAGTGTGCCAATATTCCCAATTCCTGCATGTTTTATGGCACAGAGGTTGAAGGCTCCAAACAATAACACAACCTTTCTGTTATCCACCAAAAGTTTAACTCTCTCTCAGCCAGAATAACAAGATTTGCCTCATGTGTTTAGGTTCAGGTGTTTTGTCAGATAGACTCAATCAGTTATCCCACACAGCCCTGTCTAACACATCTAATCATAACTTCTAGGAAATCATGCTGCCATCAAGTATAAGCTTGTTGCATTCTGTTACAAGCTCTGACTTAGTTGGACGTAGAGATGAACATTACTCATTATGACACACCACTAAACACTGTGTTTTCTCTGAAGTGTAAAACTGCTGATATCATCCTAAAACAGCTTTGTGTACCTGAGATATTTGTTTTGGTGCTTTAGTGTCTGTAGAAAAAGCTACTCTTTCACAAACACACAAATGCACCATTTTATTTCTAGCAAACTGAGGACTTTGAGGTGAATTTTAGTAACTGTATTTATGCCTAACCCTAACCTTGACCATAGGATATTCCTAACCCTAGCCCTAACAAATGCTTAATTCACACCATACCTCTAAACCTAACTAGTAGAGCTCAGTACAATTGGAAAAAAACCAGAGGATCAGGAAAATGTCCTTACTCATGTACAAATACAGACACACACACACAAAGCCTGACCTGACACATAAAGCTGCTGACGGATCAGCTGGCTTGTTGTCTCAGTCTGTCTGTCAGGTCGGTGGCAGAGGCTCGCCTGCTGCATGTGTGCACGTGAGACAGCTTATGTCTGTGTGTGCACGTGTTTGTGGGGGGACAATGTCCCGTCTCCTTTCTAAAAGACCTATAGTAGAGCCACAGCTGTCTTTTTATGGCCTCTCGGATGACTTTAACAGCATCTTTTGTTCTGGTGTTTCGTGTTTTCCCTTTATCCGTTCTGTCTTTACCAACTCTTTGCTCGTTGACTTGAAAAACCACTTTTGCAGAGTTTATATATACATACAGTATATGCTAAAACTAGGCTTTTCTGGTTTTTGCTCACATTTTGGTGTTCTATTATACCGTGTTCCAAATTATTATGCAAATTGGATTTAAGTGTCATAAAGATTTAATTTTTTGTTGTGCTATTAAATTTATAGATGGTATTGTGTGTCAGAGCTCTTTGAATCACTATAATTAATTTCAGAGAGCTGGGTTGATTAGTTTGTCAGGTGAGCTTAATTAAAGGAAAACTACTTAAGAAGGATGTTCC